>JAQGBH010005449.1:0-14317 GCA_034698265.1 Sminthurinus aureus | reverse complement strand
ATCAACAACCCAGATCAATATCAAAACATTGTACACAAATATTTTGAAGAGGAAATTGCCGTGATCCAGCGATCTTCGGACGATCCTTTTGAAATCAGCGTGAGTGTGGACAACGAAAGCCCCTTTAAAAGCGTTAATTATTTAATTAGTGAAGCCGAAACAAACAAAATCTTCACAAATGGACGAATTGACTTTCCGTCTTCCAAAAAAACTCATCATTTCAAAATCAGCTGTCCGAAAGAATCGGATTTGTCTTCCGCCGAGGAAACGGAAGCGAATCTTTTCATTTTCACATTTACTCCGCGTTTGATGAAATCTGGAAATTGTGGTTTTTTCGTAAGAAATTCAAAGCATTTACAAACTGTAGATGAAAATTTTCTGGACGTTTCATTATCAACGGACACGAGCGAACCAGGTCAAAATGTCATATTAAAAATTAATACGGGGAAAAATTCACTAGTAGCGCTCAAAGCAGTTGACGAGTCAATTGAAGTTCTGCAAAAATACAGACGCATTGACATTTCGGCGATCAATAGGAAAAGGGCGAAAGGAATTACGACAAACAAAGAGGATTGGAATTGGTTCACTTCGGATTCACTTAAATGTTTTGATGGGAAAAGTCTACTAGTAATTACAAACGGACCGTTGATAAAGCCTCTGGAGGCAGAATGTGATCTCTCTCTGATCGAATCCGACTCTTCTTACGCCAATTCCCGCTCAGAATTTCCTGAATCTTGGATTTTGATGTGGGAAGAATTCTCCAGTCAAAGTGGCAGTTTGAACCTGAGTACAATTGTCCCGGATTCTCTCACTTCGTGGAGCATCACTGGATTTTCAATCAGCAAAGAACTCGGATTCGCTGCTCTTTCCACGCCCAAAAAATTGACGGTGGATCGAGAATTTTTCCTGGTGCTTCGTTTACCTTATTCCGTGATTCAGGGTGAAATTCTTCATCTTCAAGTCATCGTCCACAATCACAATTTACGGAAGGAAGAAATCCATGCGGAAATCACGCTCGAAAATTCGGCGGGAAAATTTGAATTTGAATTTTTGGAGGGAACAGAAAAGTCCAAGAGTCAAAAAATTACAACGACGGTCAAACCAGATTCTGCATCCGTCGTCATTTTTCCCATCAAACTTGTGAAATTGGGGATAATTGACCTCAAGGTCACGGGTTCGGGGTCAGCGGTTTCAAACGGAACAGAATCTGGATCTAGATCTGGGTCAGAGCTCAGACACTCAGATGCAGTATCAAAACAGTTGAAAGTGGTTCCCCCTGGCGAAAAACAGTCTCAAAATGTGGCGGTTCTTTTAAATCCCACAGACAAAAATGCTCAACTTGCCCCAGTTTTTCCTGAAAATTCTATAAAAGTCGAAGACAGTATAAAAATCAGCGCCATCTCGGAATCGGACCTGCTCGGCATAACCATCGAAAATATGGGCCATCTTTCTGAAATGCCTGCAGGATGTGGTGAGCACAACATGCTCAATTTTGTGGTTGACCTTGTTGTTTTGGAATACCTCGAATCTTATTCATCTTCTTTAAAAGAGGCGCCCGTTTTTCACCCCGGACTCAAAGAACAAACAATCAAATCCCTGAAAATTGGGTACCAGCAGCAGCTTCGTTTTCGAAAAAGTTGGTATGGCTCTTTTTGCTATTTTGGGTCAGACGACTATAACGACTCAACTTGGCTCACTGCTTTTGTCCTCCGATCGTTTTTGAAAGCGTCTGCTTTCATAAACATCCATGACGAGGTGATCAGTGAAGCAGTTAGATATTTATTGGAGAAACAGGATAAGAAAACGGGACGCTTTGGGGAAAAGGAAAATTCTGGGTCACAGGGCGTCGCCCTCACTGCACTTGGCCTCCTGGCGCTTCTACAAGTCCAAATTCAAGGACAGGCAAAAGAGCAACAAGATTTAATTTCAAAAAGTATTCAAAAAGCAATTGATTTCATCCTCCACGGAACAAAAAACAACGACGGAGCAACCGAAACGGACTTGTACGCGCTCATTTTAACGACATACGCGCTCCATCTAGCGAATCATAAAGAAAAGGACACCTATTTCCAAAACATGGAAAAAGTCGCCAAAAAAGAAGGAGATTTGACCTTTTGGGGTCATTCGAGTTCAGATTCATCATCAGAGCAAAAACAAGTAAAACCAGTTTGGATTGAAATGGCGGGATACGCGCTGCTCATTTACATGCTCAGGGCGGGAAACTCAAAATCAATTAGCACGATTAAGACGCTGCCAATTGCCAAGTGGCTGCTGAAGCATCGAAATTCAAAAGGCGTGTTTTTTTCGAGTCAGGACACAGTCGTGGGTCTTTCCGCCCTCGCACAGTTTGCAAAAGGAACAAAGAACAAAGATGGCGCTTCGGTCAACTTGAACGTAAACCGCCAAATTTCGAATGATTTTTAACTAGTTGCTGATTCATGATTCACGAATGATGGAATTTTATTAAATCCATTTTTGTTTTTTCTAGATAGTTGCAAAAACTGGAAACGAAGAGCTGAAAATCAGAGTGGATGATAAAAATTGGATGATTTTACAGGAATTTGTTTTGCCTCCGTCGACGTCCTCTGTGTCTTTAACTGCACACGGAAATGGAACAGGCAGCGCCCTCGTTCAACTCAGTTGGTATTATTTCGTTCAGACTCCGTTTAAACATCCCGCGTTTTCTCTGGATGTGATTGTACGAAAAACTGAAATACAAAAAGCTCCTAAATTATTGCATTCTCCAAATCATCAAATATCATTAAAATTTGTAATATTTGCAATTTTAAACATGTTAGTCTTGCTTTGAATTTTGAACTTTCTTTTAGGCAGAAGGAAGACCCGGCAATGGGATTTCACTGAAAATCTGCATCAGTTTGGATTTGGCGGGAGATGATTTGTATTTAAAACCCAACGTAGCGATTCTGGAGGTGAATTTTCCGAGTGGCTATTCAGTGGATAGCGAAATGTTGAGCTCCCTGGAAAAACTTGAGAATTGCAAAGAACACGAGACTGAAAATGAAGGAAATCGACTGATTATTTATTTCGAATCCCTGTCTAAGACACCGACATGTGTGGATTTGGAAGGTCTCGAGATGTTCAAGGTTGTGGATCGAATGGAGACGTTTGTGCAGGTTTATGATTATTACGATCCGACGAGAAGAGCCACAACTTTTTACTCCCTCCCATTTTCATCCACGGCCAAAACCTGATCAAGTCACAAGTGCAGGAAAACTCGACAAAGCGCAGGAAAAATCAACAAAAATGAAATGAAATGAGTAGAGTTAAAAAACGATAAATGTTCAGTCCAAACTCCAAAATCCAAACTCCAAGATCCAACGTTCAACCATATCAATAAATGTTCCAAGTTGGAAGCGTATAATTTATTTAGTAGATGAGATGAGGAAAATTGAAAACGAGGAGGAGGACCATTTTTCATTTTTCATTGTTTCTCATTCTGGTTTCTGATTTTTCCCACGTGTCACATCTTCTCTCAACTGTTTGATTTATTTTGTAGCGCAGGTTTGTTTTAATAATATTGGACAACATGTAAGTTGAGGTAAGCTATTGTGAGCAAAGATGAAAGGTCAAAAAGGTAAATGTTGCAGTTTAATCGTGTAGCGAAGCCTGTTGTGCTAACTGTTGGGCCAGGACGTCCAGTTGTGTTCCCTGTTGGACCGGGTAAGCCATTTGTAGTTGTAGTTGTAGTTGTTTTTGTTGTTGGTAGAGGATTTGGAGGAATAATACCACCACAAGCAAGTCCTTCGCAAGGAGTTTCTGGAGGTCTTTCGCGGTTGCATAGGGATTCCTTACAGAGGCATAATTCGTACTTGCCATTTACGTCCTTGATGTTCTTCATGTCCTTGCGCGTTCGCTCTACCATTGCACACCCTACGGACAAATCTGGTGCTGCTGGGGCACAATATTGTCCAACTCCATTTGTTGGAGTCCTTTCCCATCCGCAGCGATCGTCTCCTGGTTTACAGCTTTCTATTAAGGTTGTTCCATTACAGTTGTAATATTCAGCACTGCAGTGGCATTCTAGAGACGCAGCTGAAAACGTAATATCAAATATTGTATTGGTTTCAAAAAGGTTTAAACTGCATTTTAATTCATTATCGATCAAAGCAACAAAAATCTCGGTGCCAGTACCTGGAGTAGTTGAATGAAAAATAATTTTAACAAGAAGGATCAAAACTAGTTGGTTCATTTTACGACGCAAAAATGGTTTTGGTCAAGGCCTTTTAGTCTCATAACTAACTATTAGAGATTCTAATGGGCCTTGGTTTTGGTGAAGAAAATTCCTTCCAACTTCCAACTTCCAACAAGCACAAAATAGATAACTTAGCAGTTGAAAAGGAAAACGAGCAAAAATTCAGCTACGAAAGGCTCAAAGCTCAAAGCTCAAAAGGCATAATATAAAAAATCAAAAATATCAAATATATCAAATATCAAATATCAAGGCCGTATAGAATTTCTGTTACCAGGGTTTGTGATCAATGATTCATTTTCATGCTGTGTGATGTGTGATGTGTGATGATATTTTTGTACAGTTATAAATTTCGGTTTGTTGCTGTAAAATCTAAATTATATATTAGCTTCAAATTTTGAAGTTCAAAGTTCAAAGTTCAAAATATATTTTTGATTTTAGAATTTTGAATCACTTTGATGAAAAGATGATGAACCAAAACTTGCAAGTTGTCACGATTGGAATATTTCTGTCACTGTTTTTGCTCCTTTTGCTTCACTACAAACAAACCGAATCCGAGCTTCAAAACAGAGACATCGTCTCAGAACTCACGAACAAGACGGAAGATGACCCAAAACTCAGGAATCTTGTTGAGAGAATTAGGTATGCTATTTTTATTGTTGTCTGGAAAAACATTCACGTCTATTATCTCTTTAATGTCCTCTCTAAATATTCTTACCACTTATCACTAATTACTAACTACAAATCTTAAATGCAGGAGGAAGTTTCTTGTGCCGCCGTCTGAAGAGCCCTATAGTTTTCAAAGCGTAACGTCCGGTTCTGCCAGTCAAAGTGATCTTGAATCCGAAGATTTCAATCCGTCATGTGGACAAGTGCAGAAAATTGAGGACATTCTTAGAACTTTTGTAAGTTAACTGTTCACTTCGTGAACGATTTGTGATTGAAATTTGACATTGTCCTCTGTTTTTTGTTCTTTGTGCAATCAATTCTAATTCCTTGCGTCCTTTTTGTTCTTTGTTTTTTATCAGAGTCCAGGTGTTTACGTTGATTGTGGAGCAAATGACGGCGTCTTTCAGTCCAACACTTTGTGGCTGGAAAGGAAACTAAACTGGTCCGGTCTGCTCATCGAGGCGGATCCAAATGCGTGGCAGAAACTGATTTCCGTTCATCGAAAAGGATGGCATTTGAACGCCTGTCTGCCAGTCACAGACACAGATGAAGCCACTAATGTAAATAATATTTTCGGAACCTTTCTAACCTTGCAATTTCGCGTTTCACAAATCTCATCATTTAGTATCATTTTCGCCCATTTTCTATTTTTTAGCGGCGGCTATGAAATTTTATAAAATAATTTGTATCTTGTATTTTGTATTTGATAGGTAACCTTTTACTTGAATCCGAGTGGGTCAGCAATGAGTGGATTGGTGAAAAGCAAACTTTTTGGAGCCCTTGAACCCATTACAGTTCCATGTCTTCCACTTTATTCAGTTCTCCTCGCTTTGAATCGGACGACAGTCGACTTCTTCACTCTGGATGTCGAGGGAGCTGAACTGGACATTTTGAGGGCAATTCCATTCGATAAAATCATCTTCAAGGTATTGATAATAATTAATTATTATTTCACACTTCACCAATGCTAATGCCTAATGCAAAAGTATTATTAAGTCTTCCATCTATTTAAAAAATGAAGCATAGAAATGCACGGAAAAAATGCATCATTGGCATTTGTCCGAAGTTCAATTCCACGTGAAGGCGTTTTGAAAATTTTGATTATTTGTCAAAGTGTTGAATTTTTATCGAGCTACTTTCTTATTCTGCCAACTGACCTACACAAAGTGTCTCAAAACAGTTGTAAAAAGTTAGAAATTGAGAAAAAGAACAGAAAAACCCCAAAATTTTGGAACGCCTTTTCTTGGATTTGAACTTCAGACCCAAGTACAAAAAGCCAGTAGCTTATGCCTCTGGACTCTGGACTCTGGACTAGACTATGAATTTTACATTCTGTATTCTGAATTTTAAAATTCGTTTACGTAAAACGTAAAACCAACATGTGAAAATTTTGTAGGTACTTTCGATCGAGCATATTTTTATCCCCGGAGGAAAAACGGAGCTGCGTAAATTTATGGAATCAAAGGGTTACATTTTCTACAGAACAGTAGTAAAAGCATACGACGAGCGTTGGTCCTGCAGTGGTGACTCAATTTACCTTCATCCGTCTGTCCAACTGACGCAGAAACAAAAGCGAATGATAGGCCACGAAGATCCTGAACGAATCAAAGAAAAAAGGGCTTGATATTTTGTTGTTAGAAGTTAGAATTATGAATTAAGAATTAATGTTTGATATTTGATTGTTGTGTATCGTTTGCCACATCCTAAATCCTACATATTTACATTGTGTAGTGTAGAGCTAATTTAAATTTGGATTAAAATAGAAATAAAATTTAAGTTGTTTTTTCCATTTTGAATTGAATTGGTGATGAGTTGTACTTGTTATTTTTTATTTTTTATATGTATAAAACGAAAATACTTTCACATGCTTTTACCCAAACCCCAAACTATTTAGTTATTTCTTGGTTTTGAGAGGACCAATTTGGTCCGACCAAATATCCTCAACTTTTCCTTTTTCAGTAGTATACCGTGAAAATTGAAACCAGCACAAAATTTCTGTCTCGCGGTTAATTATTACTAATTCATAATTCATATCGGCTGTTGTATCAGAAAATGGACAATTTTCATGGTGTTTCTGAGGTAAATGAAAATTTTGGTACATATCGCATTTTCTCGTTTCTTTGTAACGACATTCCCACCGCACCACTAACCCTTTCGTTGCGTTTTGAAATTTGTGCTCCGCAGTCCAAAAACTCTTCCGCGGTCGTGTCAAATCTACGATAATGAGCAGAAATTTAATGGTAAATTTACTCATTTTTGCTTGTGGAGTCGTCGTGACTGGTTTTTTCTTCTTGTTGTGGCCCCAACTTCCTCCAAAACATGAAGAGGCCACTTTCAAATTCAGAAAGAAAAATAATAAAGATGGAGCACAAAATCGATGTCAACGTCAAAATCAAAGGCACATTAAAGTCAAAAATGAAACTAAACATAAAAACTGGAAAAAAATGGAATCCAATTTGTATCCGCGACCTTGGCGAATCATGGACATTGAAATTCAGTACATCATCAACAATCTCATTTGCGGAGAGAAAAAGAAATCTGGAAAATCTCCTCATTTTGGTCCAGACTCGGCTGACAATGAAAACAAAAATGACCAAATTTCCAATATCAATTTAGTTCATACGCACGCCCACCATTTTCAAATGCGACAGACGATTCGCGATTCGTTTACTCAGGAGGATTTGAAATCTGTGGGCATGCGCCGAGTTTTTCTCTTGGGCAATCCCGACAGAAATCAATTTCACCAAGGAAATCTGGATCAAATCAACTCAAAAATGAACAATTCCGCTTCGAATAAAACTCTTGTGGATTTTTGGTCAAAATTGACGGAGGAAAATTCCCGCCATTCGGATTTGGTGATGGGGGATTTCATAGAGAATTATCGAAACCTGACGTACAAACATTTGATGGGCCTGGACTGGGCGTCGCGATTCTGCCCGCAGGCTAATTTCGTCATAAAGCAAGACGATGACACCGCCGTGGATTTTTACCAAGTCACAAATCTGCTGGACTTTGCCACAAAATCCGACAAAAATTCAACATTGGCGTCAAGTGTTGCTCCCGAGAAAATAGATTTGGCTCGTCAACTCAGAGACAAATTATCCGAATCCGCTGAAGCCGCGAAAAAAGAAAAAGACCGGCGGTTTTTAATGGGCATGAATCGGACAAATGCTCCACCAGATCGTAGCTCAGATCAGAAATGGACGGTCACAAAACAAGAATATGCGGGCGATTTCTACCCGAATTATCTTCTTGGCTTCTTTTATCTGACGACGATTGAGAGTGCGCGGGATATTTTAAAAGTAGCCAAAATGCCATCTGCTGGATTCTTCTGGATTGACGATGTTTTCGTCACGGGGATTTTGCGAGAAATGGCGGGAATTTCAGTAATCCCAGCAGAAGATTTTGTCACTCCGACTTCTGAGGATTTGGACCGATGTCTGGATTCAGTGAATGGAGTTGCGATCAATGAAAAAATCCCAGAGGATGGAATTTCGTCCAAGTTCAACCTTCAGAAAAAAGGAGAAAAGGAAAAAGGAGTTTGGTGTAAAAAACTATTAGTGCTGCTCAATCCGCAACGTTTGTATTTTCTTAAGGCGTTTCATAGACAAGAAAAATGGTGCTATTTTACGCATCTTTGTGGATCTGGTTGAAAGTTGCAAATTAAAACATTTTTATTTACTTATTGTTTATGAAAAAATGTACAGCGATTAAATTATGGATTATTTATCCTTCATCAAAAACAGTTTTTGTACAACATTAATAATCGTTATTATTTATTATTTATTATTAACCATTTTTTATCAGTAAATTAGTAATCAAAATTTTATTATTCTTTCAAAAATGACACCACCATCATCAACTGCGATTGGATTTTGATTTATTGGATTTTCTGTGCTCCGTTTGTTTCTCTATGGTTTTTTCTTCCTTATTTTCTGGGCGGGGACTGGAATCATCATTTTGATTTTTTTCTCTGGGACTCGAATGCCCCCTTGGACTGACAGGGTGAGGGCTGACGGGTTTTAAGGGTGGTTTATTTCGTATTTCATCCATGAGTATTTCTCTAGGGGCGGGTGATTTTTTTGGCGGGGGGCGAAGCACTCGGTCCTCCATCTTTTTCAATGGCGGTCTTGATCGAACAAACTCCAAAATGATGGAATGGGCATCTTTCGCCCATCTTCTTTTTGGAGGGTCTGACCCATTGAGTATCACGTTCTTCAAATTATACCGCCGATCCCGAATGTCCCGCAAGAGGGTTTCAAAGGGAGTCAACTCAAACGATCTCAAGGGCTGCAGATGGCTATTTGTATGTGCCATAGTTGTGACTTTTTTCAAATGAATCCCAGTTTTTCGAAGTTCGCCCATGACGTGAAACCACCCTTGAGCCCACAGGGCAAAGTTAAAACGCCCACTGTTTTGATTGGGATAATTTTGATGTGTTTCACTTTCATGTGCTGGTTTTATAACCAAATTTAGAGACTGGTAAAACCCGCCCATATTGAAAAATTCCATGCCCATGCCCATGCCCTTTTTTCCGGATTTTGGGGTTGAAGGGCTAAAATGACTAAATGTTCGAATTTGTTTATGCCCTTGAGAAACTATTCGAAGGAAGGAGGACAAAGCGAGGGCTTCTGCGACCATTGAACGACAAACGGATCTGTAGTGATCATCCGCGAATTTTGAATTATTAGTTAAATTATTATTATTATTATTATTTTCACTGGGTAAATTTAAGTTTAATTCCAAATCCAAATCCTCTTCAGCTGTAGACGAGTTTAAACGGTTAACACAAATATCAATAATATTATCAAATTTTATGGGTGATTTAAATAAAAGTTCTTCGGACTCATCATTGTCGCTATCCCCCGACGCAGCTCCGAGTTGACTGGAATCCTTGGATTTTAATTTCATTCTATCAAAGTCAAAACCAAAGTCACATTCACACTCACCAGCAGATGCCATTGATTCAATCAGGTTTTCCAATTCCACACTTAGATGGCGCTCCTGATCCTCGCTGAGACCAAAATCAAGGGCGTGGAAGAGGACAGCCGCTAAATTTGAAATTATTTTTCCTTCGCTCACTCCTTTTGATCGATGAAGGTCGGGCGGGGTTGGAATTTCTTCACTTGGGGCATGGGCGTCGGATTGGGCTAAAGAGGGCGACGATGGCGGTGACGGGGCGGGTAATAAAAAAGTATCGGGATGAACTTCTCCGTCGTGATGAATCCTCAAATGCTTAGTGTCAGTGACAAGAAGGCATTGGCTCCATCTGACGGGATCGTTTAAAATAGTTTTGGCAAATGTCGCACATTGATAACAGAGGGCCCAGGCTTGTTCTTCACTGATCACGGAGAATGATTCCAGGATATTTGCAAGAGTGAGGCAGTTGTTTTCGTCCAATTCACAGTGGCAGTGTTGACGAGGTCGAGGATTTATGTTTGAGGACGACGGTGTAGAGATGCAGGTGTAGGTAGCAGCAGTTGTCTTCTTCGATGTAGAGTTCCTTCCAGAGTGCAGATTTGGTGAGTCCATAGTTTTTTAAAACGGAAGGCGGGAAAATGGGACTCCCCATAAATCACATTTCAAATTTTCTTCACTAGTGCACTAGTCTTTTCACAAACTTACACGAATTTTGTTGCTGAACACAGCCAAATGTCGATGTGGTCTTATTCTTCGGCTTTTGTTTTTACACTGCAGGAGTTTTTCAGGCAAGATGATGTTGATCTGGTTCATTTCAAAATGGCTGAACCTAAAAGTTAAAATTTACAAGTCACGTAATTTTCTTGTCCTTGTCAACGCCAAGGACGAAAAATAGAAAATAGAAATGAAACTTTGGTACGAAAATGAGGGATAAAAGTGAATGAGCATAAAATGTGAACTCACCTTTAATCATTAATAATTAGCACAAGTGAATTATATTGTCAAAGTGTGGTGCAATGTGGCTTTTTAGGCTTTGGAATTTTTAGCAGTGCGGCGTGCATGATTTGCGTTTACGAGTTAGAGGTATGAGTGTTTTTTTGTTAGTGTGGTGTAGTATGTAAAGCGTGTAGTGTAGATTTGTAGCCGCTACAAAATGCGTTGGCGGTTTAGTGTCCAAGTCAAGTTCATCTCAGAACTGAAATTGTGTAAACTTTTTGTACAAAAACGTAAAAAAATAAAAAGCAGTGGAGTTGTTATTTAAGAACCAGATTGTTTGTAAATCAACAGATTCTTGTGCTCGTTTCTAAGGCACCTGGCAATGTTAATTCTACTTTTGCATTTTTAGTTTTTTGTTCCCCATTCTCCATGCCATGACGTTCAAGAAATAACGAATTTTATAAAAAATGTATCAAATGTCTAGTATGGAGTATACAAATTGTTTTTTTTATTAGCCAATACAATATTCAGATTTTATAATGCACCCATAATCTCGTAAAATGTTTCCGATTCCCGCCCAATTTTTAATACAAATGATAAGAGGATGCAAAATGTAAAATACTTCATGATTTTTATTTTATGTTTTATACAGAGCCTCTATAATTAACTCCAGCACTTTGTCCTCTAGCGCCGGTATTTGTAACTTTAAAAAGTGAGCCAGGTGATTTTTCTAGAGCTGCTTCTGCTGTAGAAAGCCCGAAATTGGCGGATGTCACGTACATAATATCCAAATTTGGACCACCGAAGGCGACTGACGTGAGTTTGGATGCGATGCCAGTGAAATCCACAGCATCAATCAGTTTACCAGTGGCTCCATCAATGTGTAGGATCTGAAATTGAACATAGTAAATTTCTCATCATTTCTCTTTTCAAGGTATCAAAGATCAAAAATAAAAAATTGAGAGGTTTTTTCAAAAAGTTTGAACGTTAAATTCCGCGCTCTGCATACCTTCGAGCCATTGAAAGTTGCCACCCACAAACTAAAAAAAATAAAGATAAAAAACCATTGAAAAATCTGGAGCGAAAATTGCCAGTAAAAAATGGAAAAAATAAGTGTAAAAGCAATAGTAAAAATGGTCAAAAATCAGAATTACTTATTATTTGCATCAACGGCCAAACCATCAGGAAGTCCAGCATTGCCATTCTTTTTCAGGTCGTATAAAACTCGGCGGTTACCTTCAAAATTCAAAATTACAGTTTTTTTTTTGGTATTCTTGTTTCCGCTTTCGGGAGTATTATGAGCAAAATTTATATAAAAATGACAAAAATAATAATAATTTTTAAATTTGGATATCATACTTATAGTTCCCGCGCCAGCATCAAAATCAAAGGCATCCACAGTGTAAACGAGAGAATCAACATAGAAGAATTTTGTACTGTCCGTTGTCCAGCCCAATCCATTTGAAATGCCAATTTTATCTACATGCGAGCTCACTTGTCCACTTGTATCCAATTTGTACAAATTTCCCTTCTCTTCGTCAAATTTTTGTCCAGGGATAAGTTCAGCGCCCATTGTTCCTACATACAAAGAAAAAATTGAGTTTAGTATCAATTGTCAATTATCATACACGATGCATGCTGCGGACTGCAGATTCATGCTTCATCATACACCAAAAAATCTTCCACGGTACATTCTACACACTACACACACCACACTCCACATACGATCTAAAATCGCCCAGTTTATCTTTGATATTTGACAATTTCAAGTAGGTCGTAAAATAATATACAAATCCTTTGAATTTTTACTCTCCACTCTTGACTCTTGACTCTTGACTTTTTGGCTCCAGCTTGGCGACAGCCAAAAACTACTGTCACTGACTGGATGAAACACTAACATTTTATGCTATAATAACTAATTCAAAATTTAAATGCATATTTTTGTTCTCACCGGCCCAAAGTCGACCTTGATGATCACATTTTCCATCGTTGAAGCGATCACTTTGATCCTACAAACAAAATCCGAAAAAATACAAAAGAAAATTCACTACCAGAAAAACCCAAAAATCAGAAAATTACCACCAAGAATAATTCATGATTCAAAATTCAAAATAAATGCCTAAATTATTCACTCGAACAGTGGTGACAACGGTCCTTTTAGCTAGAGCTGTAACCCCGTCCCAATCTAATCGCTCCAAATTTCGTCCCATTCCAATCACATAATTATTTTTCTTGCCTTCGTACGGCACAATCAGACTTGGACGTCCCTCTAAATCAAAATCAAATACATAAAAATTAAAATACAGTCCACATTCCCATTTCTTCGTCTTCCGATTTGATTTTTTCAAGGATCAAAAAATTCATAAAATTTCACAGTAGTAATGATTTTCTCATACTTACCCGTTTGAAGTTTAAAATTTTCCCCAGTTTTCGGGTTATAACGACGAATGGATCCTCCGATGATATCAACATAAACTAGTTCTTGAGTTTGTTCATCCTGCCCCACAAAAATCAATAAAATTACTCAAAACTCACAACAAACTTGCTCAAAAAATGAGTAATTTCTAATACATAATTAGTAACAATGTAATGCAATAAATAATAATAGTAATAAAAATTTACGTAATGAGGTCCTTCTCCCAAAATTAAACCGGTTTTCTTAGCATCCACCGCAACTTCAATAATTGCTTGAGCCATTTTAAAAATTCCAAGATTTATTTATATGTTTTGTGTTTTGTGCCTTGTTCGCTCTTTCTTCTCCAGATTCCAGAGTAAAATGAATACAGCTTTCAGCCAAACTGTTACTTGTGACTTGTGAGTTGTGAGTTGTGACTGTTAATTATATGAGAGGGATAATGATAAAAGTCAATGATAAAATGATAGTGATAATGAAACGTTGCAGAGTCCAGACTTTTCTGTCTGTCCTTGCCTTTTAAAGTTCTCTCTCTCTCTCTCTGTGTGTGTCTGTGTTTCTGTCTCTATTTACTTGTGTATTGTGTAGTGAACATTGAACATGTTGAAAAGTGACAAGGGACAAACTAAGTTGAACCGGGACAAACATACAAAATACATATGTTTTATGTTTGTGGTTTGTGTTCTGTGTGATGTGGAGTTGGAAGTTTCAAGTGGATAATGGAAAATTTTAACACTGTCAACTGTGACATAAAATGCAATCCTATAAATTTTACATAATATTATTATAATATGCAGCACACAGCATATTGTACTGACAGAAAAATGAGAAACAAGACACAAAAGTACTTTGAACAAGAGATAAGGAATTATCAGTCAGCGAGTGTGTGTTTCATGTTTGATGTTGGTAAACATAATAAAGAGGATTAAAAGAGAGCTTTGGATTTTCAGTCCACAGAGTCTCCAGCTCAAATTATATATAGTCAAGAGTCAAGAGTATTTTGCGTTTTGTGTATATGTACGACGCGCAATTAAATTATGCAAGACATGTGTTAGTTTGATTTTTAGGAAGCGAAGCTGAGTATTGTTTTTCTTGTGTCTGTCTGTGGCACTTTGAGTACGCTTCGCGTCGACCCAATGCACATGTATTACTTTACACGTACACAAGAA
>JAQGBH010005448.1:0-14319 GCA_034698265.1 Sminthurinus aureus | reverse complement strand
TGTTCATGATTTGCTTATTTTATAATAATAATATTATTGTCGTCTGAAGTAATTGTTGAAACAGTAGAAGAAGAAGCTGATGAATCAGAATCCATATCTATATTATTATTGATGTTGATATTGTCCACATCCTTAATACTGCCATTCATTTTTTCATTTTCGTTATTGTTATTATTTGTTGTAGATACAATAGTCTCAATATATTCAATAGAAGGATCATTAGATCTTAATGATCTTCTTGATAATGTTGGTGATTCGGTTGTTTCAAAAATATATTTAATCAAAGGGTCATTGGATCTTAATGTTCTTCTTGATGTTGTTGGTGACTCTACTGTTTCTGTACTTACTTTCCGTCTTTTTCTTGGTTGTTGTAGTGTTGGTGAAGATGGAATTGAAGCATGATGTACATTATTAGAATGGACAGAAACATGCTGTAATTTTGTAAAATTAAATTCCGCTATCGATTTATCTTCTTCGTCGTCCTCGTCATCTTTGACTGAAAAGGCTTGAATAGTTTCACATATTCCATAATGTAAACTACCATTCTTTTTTGGAGATTCAGAGGTGCTCCGTGTCCGTTTCTTATTTATTTTTGGTGTATTTTCAAATTTCAGGGCTGACATTTTTGGAAAGATATTATAATATGCTATTTGAGTCTTCAAGTAGTATATAAGTAAGTATAATTATAGTATATTTATTTAGTATATAACTAGTACGTAAAAATCACAATGTTTTAGTATGTATTCAGTCAGGATACTACTTGTAGTATAATATACTTTTTAATTTTTAATAAAATAATTAAAACATATTATGTAATGTTATAACGTGACTCTTCCTCTCTCTGCTTTTATGTTACATCCTGTATATCGATAAAAAGACAAAACACAAAAACATTATAAAATACATCAGATAGATGATAATAATATATTATTATGTAATAATATGTTGACAATATTGAATTTATGTAAATACAAAGGAATAGGTTAAAAATAACAAACAGAGAATCTATTATTTACTAAAAATTAGCATGTGTATACAAAATAAATATTATAATATGTATACGGCACATAAAAACAAACGCGCCCTTGGACTTAATTGATAATGAAATTTATTCACCTTGCGTGATGATTCCAATTTAAAGAGCTTCCAAGTTACAGAACTTTTAGACCCTTAACTGAAGTGTCAGATTAAAACAGAAATGAGGAAAAGTATCTTTTAAAAAACAGGGAAAGAAGAAGTGAAGGTATAACTAATTTTATAAAAAATTACTTATAAAATAAAGAAAGTCAAAGTCTTTGTACGTTGAGTAGGACAATAATAGGATGATAGAAATAAACACAAACAACATGAAGCTTCAACTCAGTGCGTTCGGCTATAATGGATTACTAAGCACATTCTCAAACAAATGCGGCTTTTATTATTCAGCATACGAAAACACAAAAATACAGCCACATTCCAGTTTCCAGTTTGTATACGCTCGATTCAGATTTCGTCTATATCTTAAATACAAGGACTTCCGTCCATTTCCGTCTAAGCGTTAATACAAAGAGTGGAAGAAAAAAACCATTTTTTTTGCACTTTTTATTTTATTTTTTTGTCTGCTAAATATTTCTGGCATATTACATAATACATAAGACTTTTAACTTCTCTAATTATTTAATCACAACCATTTGAAATTTGAGTAAGTAACCGTTCCGTGGCATAGACTATGTAAGTATGTACTCGGCTATATAAAATGTAGGCAAGAAATGTAAAACACGCTGTATCAAATGAGACATGATCCGTCAGCCGTCAGAAATAAAGACCTCATTTTTATTGAAATTATTTACTGCTTTTATATTATAATGAAACTACCATACACAAAAGTTAACTCTGTATATAACTGGAATGAGTACACGATTTGATCAATTATTATACGAGTATTTATAAAATGTTATACATATAGCCCATACTTACAAAGGTTTTACAATTCACCAGTATTTTTATTTTATTTTATTTATAGGTAAGATTACGCATCCTGAAATTTGAAATCCGAAAGGGTAGCGAGTATTATAATATATTGTAGTATAGATAAACATAAAATGCATAATTATAGTATTTTAAGAAGGAACCCAGCTTAAAATTTTTTCAACTGCTTTTTCTAAATCTTCCGCTACGCCATTGTTATTCACAATCAAATCCCAATCAGTGATCTCGTCTAACGCACATTCAGTCGGCTGATCATCAACTCCAGGTGTAAATACCCATCCCCTTGTAATTCTGACATCATTTTCTGCTACAACTCTAATTCTTTTTATTTGAGTTGGATAAAATTCTAAAAACCAAAAGTAGTCTTTTTGGTGTCGAATGTCGGTACAGATCCATATTTTTTTCCCTTCAGCTATGCATACATAAAACATAATTAATGCAGGAATTTTTTATACAAGTTTATAAAATTCCAAAAAAATATTTGAAAAGTGAAAAGTATTGTCAACCTGTTAAAATTACCTTTTGCCATTTTAATTGCTTCAACATTCCAATAACCATAACTTTGCTCACGGAGTTTTGAACTCCATTCAACCATCTGAGCACGATGATCTTCTTTATAGGAACTAGTACCTAGTAGTTTTTCATAATCTAAAGCATTTTTTTCAGCCCAATTATGTTTTATTGGTGCGGATATACGGATGACAGCAGTATTATCAGTTCCTAACCTGTGTTGCAAACAATATTATGACAAATTAATTTCGTTACTAGGATAAAATGTATAGATATGGGATATTTTTCTGGACCTTTCACATTCGACGTTTACAATACAATTTTTTAAAAATTTCTTATATAATATATAGCACTTACCTGTTCAACAGGATATCAGTAAAATAATCTTTTCCGGACTTCCTTTTTCCGCTAATTAAAATAAAAAGTTGTGGCGAAAACTGGGGAGGTTTGTAAATAGTTTCGTCAGTTTTTTCAGTCATGTTCCTTCGATTCTTGAGTTTCTTCCTCTTGTACAGAAAAATCTGAAATCAGATATAAATACGTAAAATAAGTATAATATATGTGGTATAAGACGGCAAGGATTCATAATATTCAGAAAGTACATTTAACTATAGAATGCAAAGTAGACACTTATTTCTTTACTTCAATACACAATGAATCAGTACTTTGCACTTTACACTACACTTACTTATACATACTTATTTAGTATACTTTTATGGCAATTGTCAGTGCTAACATAAGTATAGCTACATACGAGCAATAGTAAAGGCAATGACAATAAAAATGATGAATAGGTTTACTATTTACTGCATAAAAATTAAAAGTGTTATTACCTTTGAAACTCTCCTATTGTTGTGATTTCAAAAATTAAAATAGTCAGCCATAAACAGTCCTTGTTGTTTTTCCTATTCAAAGATAACGTTTGCGTGTTCTACCGTTCCTGTGCAGCTCCATCATATTTCATGTGTGAGTGCATTATACTATATGCAGAATATCATATTTCTAAGTACAACGGCTTGCTGTGTGAATTGTGAATGCTTTGTACGATGAGCATTTTTCTGTGATTTTTTTTACAAGTTTTGTGCGTAAAAGTTTTCTAAAAATCCCTATATGTTGTTTTCTTTTGTGTTTTATGTAATGTACATTCAATTTATAATGTTATTGATCATAAATAAGAGAGATACACCGTTTCATCCTTCTTTTTCTGTTTTAGTTGTAGGCATCCTTCAAGATCCTGAGTTCCAAGTAGAATATTTTTCATTCAAGTGACTGTTGACTGTGGACGGAATACTTTGAATCGATGCTATAACATCTTCAGTTCTTATAACAAGCTTTTCTGTATGGAAGAAAACACATCAATTTTGGTAAAGGTCGTATTGAAATTATGTATTGTGTATCTATACAATCTAGGTTGTAGATAGCACAACTATATTTGCATAACAATGTAATAAAACGAGAGACTCCACACGTTTCAAAATTGTTGTATTCAAAATTCAAACACATATTATGAGTATCAACATTTCAGAGAAAATTCATAACTGACTGCAGATCACGGCAAGTGAACTTTAGAATAGAAATTTTTCCTAAATGAGGATTTATGTAGGTAAAATTTCTATTCTAAAGTTCGCCTGCCGTGGTGCATATTACATATGATATGTAATATGCACAATAAATAATAAATACGTAATATGCAGTACCAACATTTCGCATTTCACATATGCAGATAAAATATATGTACAATGTACTGAATACTGAATATTTGTGCTTCGTACACAGTGCATGAAGATTTTTGTATAGGAACTTGAGAAGAAAATGTATTATCAACAATCCATAGCATTTAGTGTTTAGTTTTACTTACTGATTTTGTTAACAAAGTTTTCTCTGAATTTTCGGACTATAGTTTCTTTTACAATTTGTTGGAGATCGGAACCTGAGTAGCGTTCAGTGGCAATTGCCAATGCATCCAGGTCAATCTGATACATTAAAGCATTACGACCGTGCCGACTAGTTTGAGTTACACTTTCGGCCGTTTTTGAAAAATGTAAATGAAAAATTCCTTTCCTACATGAGACATAAATAATTATTGATAAAAAATAGAACATGCAATAACTTTAATTAAAGTGCTAATTTAATGCCTATAGTACTTATGTATTCTACCATGTTCTCACCTTTCTTCAATATTAGGCAATGGCACATATATTCGTTTTTCCAAACGACGTAATATGGCTGCATCTAGATCCCTTTTTAGATGTCAAATAATCAAACAATAATAATAATAATTGTTTTTCTATGAGTAATAAGCAGTATGTATAGGTTATAGGTACTTTTATATTTTATACGGACACAAATGGTTCGAGTTTCAATTTTTGGTTTATACCATGGAAGATTAGTTGCAGCCAAGATAAATATTTGTGTATTCTCCTGTGAATGCATGGTAGTGGAAGACGCTAATAAACCATCTAATTGCTGGAGAATTTCACTTTTCAATCTCCTTGACGCATCACTTTCCCCTGTATCTCTTCTTGAACCGATTGCATCGAACTCATCAAAAAAAATTGTCGAAGGACTATGATACCGGGCCAAGTCAAACAAAACCTACATTTAAAATATAAATTTATCATGAATCATGAGACAATACACAGACACATGACACATTAAACAACCTAGGCATCAAATCGAGGCAGAGAATGTGGATTTTCCAATTCGATCTTTTAACACCAAAAATTGCATGCATGCATATTCACAAATACTGATTTAAGATTTGTAATAGAAAGTTTTGGCAATATCGTTTTGCCAAAATATTAAAATTAACTTCCTTGCTAAGATCATGAAACAGCACTCTGAATGTTTTAGGATTGGATTAATTTATTTCTATATTTTCAAATGACAAATTACCTTTACAATCTTTTCGCTGTCTCCTCTCCATTTGCTTACAATTGTTGCAGAGGAAATATTGAAAAATGTTGTCCCACATTCACTTGCAACAGCCTTAGCCAACAAAGTTTTCCCTGTGTGAACAGTAAACAACATGCATGTAGTTTGTATTTTGTATGCAGTATGCAGATTGCAAATGCTTTCAAAACATTATCAAATTATTATCTTGAGAAATTAAATAGGGACAAGAAACAAGAAACAAAACAGCAAAATGATATATTTGCGTAGTAAATTGTACATAGCGTATGTAGTTTTACTCCTAAGCAATTATGTATTTTGTAAAAGTATTTGTTACCAGTTCCAGGAGGCCCAAATAAGAGGAGTCCTCGCCAAGGCGGCAGAGCACTACCGAAAAATTCTTGAAATTCTTGTGTATATACTAAAGATTCTTGCAAAATTGTTTTGGCACTCTCCAAACCAATCACATCAGTCCATTTTGTTTTCAGGTTTGTGACGACAATTTCCTACAAAGTTATTATTCTGTATACTGTAGTAATGTGTACTGTGCTAAGTCCAAACCAACACAATAATAATACTGTGTGAAACTTGGAAGTTTGTACAATGAATAAAGAATAAAGAAATGAGACAAAACACAAAACATGAAAATGGATTACTCTTTGAATCATTTGAGCAAACATTCTTTCGTCATCGGATGCAAAGTCAAGGCCAGAAATTGGTTTCAATAGTTTTTGTCCATTTGAAAATGAAGGGAATTGGGTTTCAGGACTTATTAAGACAGTAGAACTAATACCCTGCACTCCAAACGATGTCTCACTATTTCCTTCCGCTTCCGGATTTTTTCCAGTTCTTACAGTAGAACTTTTATTCGTATTTTCACACACTCCTCGGCTTCCCTGCTTATTGTTATTGTTACTGGTCCCTTTTCGATTGTACCCTTTGAGTTTTGTGAGCAAATTTTCTGAGCTCCCATTTGGAGATGAGCATTTCCTGTTTAAAATTAGTAGAAACTTGTTTATTTCATGAACGAAAATTTTCTTTTGACGAGTTTTTTCGAGCTTTTATATGTACGTATGTATGAATAAAAAAATTTACTCACCTAAAATATTGTGGATATCTTTGAAACCGAATATTGTAGTAGACTTCAAATTCGACAAAAATCGAGTTTAAATCAATATTTTCACACATGGTGTATTGTTCTAAATTAAGAGAGCATTCTGAAGCTAGACAGCTGGCTGTATCCACATATCTTAAAAAACATTTACAGACAAGAAGGCATGTGATATTATTATGTAGTACAACTTCTGTATGTTTTTGTATACACTATAGATTACAGATCATTGTGCTCAGTCAATTATTCAAATCATTCGGTAACTATTTACTCATAAAGTAGAAAACAGAACATAATCACACATACCCTTTATCCAACAACAACTGAAAACAGAAAAGAAGCATAGCTTTCTCTCGATTGTCTCTACGTTTTTCATCCTAAAAAGATAAGAGATAAGAAATATTAGGTATATATGGTATATGACATACTATTATGAGAAGGAATTTAGCACTATTCTAGTTCTCTCATGAATTCCGACCAGGTAAGTAGTAAACAGTTTATATAGTGTTTATACGTCGGTTTTTAGCTTACCATATCTTTTGCTATCGACGCTGTTTTCATGCTTTGATAGCTCATAGATACATTTCCTGCCATTTTTATCAGTGTCTTGTATTTGTAGTTATCCTGTATTTTATATTTTATGTCATGCGTTACATTTTCATTTTTCATTGAAGATGAATTTAGATGATAGAATTAAGTCATATAAATTGAAGTTTCTCACGTATTTTTGAATTTTAGTTTTCTCGTTTCAATTAGCATAGCATAGTCGTCACCGTTTTACGTTCTAGAAAGTTTTGCTGTAAATATTAGAATAATTTTACATGACATCGTTGAAGGTATACCCTTTCTCGAAAATAAATCTTCATTTATGATACATAAATACATTTTCTGCGGGTATATACAGTATATTGTGTACTGTGTGCACAGACCTTAGAATGGAATACGGAGTGTAGAGTGTTTACTTATTACTTATTACTGATAATTTTTATAACTAATACATTATATGCATACCGTTTTTAAAGTGTATTAAACGATGGGTATTTTTGTTTATGGCATCAAAGCCTGTGGATAGGAATGGAAGAGAGAAAAACGTTCACAACTTAAAGCGTACGCACTTCCTAATTTCCCTATTATTTATCACTGCACTGTATACTTCGGTATTTATACGTGATCCGTGAGCACAAAATAAAAAATGAATAAAATATTTGTAGAGTTTATTTTCAAAAGTACCGTTGTATTTTTTTAATACCATGGTAACATGCTCTGTTACTGTAGTGTGTATATAAGCAGCGGTACTTTTGCAGTTAAAATCTTCATTTGTAGGTCTAATTCTCCGAATAAGATAAGAAGAGAGAAGAGAAATGAACTAAAATGTGTGAACTGCGAGGTGTGAGCGTGAGAACTGGAAGAACTTTTATAGTTTGTTTACGCACAGGTTTGGTTTAGTTTGGTACGTTTTCTCTTTGGTTCCTTGTTCCTTCTCTTCTCTTTTTTCTTTATACTTTATACATTTGCTTTTTGATTTACTAGAATATTCTAGTCTAGAATAGAATATCAAATAAAAATACTATAAGTACTTAGTACTGTACTGTCACGTCACGTGTGCGTAAAAATGATTCCCTATAATATTTCTTACGTTCTGTGTTCTCTTAAAATTATGGAAGACGGAAGGCGGAAGACAATTTTTGCAACTTATTCTGCATTGTGTTGTCAACTGTCAACTGAACTGTAAACCTTTAAACTGGATCCCTTGCCAACAGTCAAAAGCCCGATATCTGGATTCTGGATATTTCATTACGCCGCACACATCACACTTGATACATAATTTACCATTTTACATACAAAAAAAGATTTATCGACCAATCAAACGTTTATGTGTAAAGGTTGAAGTTCATATAAAAAAGGAGTGTTAGATATTACCAGCTTTCCATACACGTTATTGTATGATCGATAGTCATAAGGCAGTCACAAAACATAAGTTTTACCGTGTTGGTTTTTTTCGGTTTCTGAACTTTGACGTCTGCTTCAGAATACCCCAAAAGCAAATTTATAGTGTAGACTGTAGATTGTAGAATGAGTAAAAATAAATCAAAAGTTCTTATAAGATTTTTTATTTCTTATTACCAAACCACATTTAATTAACAGGCTTTGGTATTTGGAATACATACTTTTACACGGCCCATAAAATGTATACATACATAATACATGCATATAACACATGAGTAGTACTAATAACTAATAACACCATAATAAAAACATGCTCATAACTCATAACAAAAGACAAGACTCATCTGATTAACATCCTCTTTTAACTTGAATTATGTTGAAAATTTTAAAACTTAATACAGTTATTTTATGATAATACATAATCTTATGATGCATAACACAAGTTGAAATTCAATCTCAGCATTTTAATCCCACTCCATATCATCATAAAGTCTCTGATATAGACCCATTTTCTCGGGTTTCGGTTGGATAAATTGGTTCATCATGTTCAATGGTACGTCATTCTTGAGGTAATGATGATCTTCTGAAGATAAAGTTGACTGAATTGGTAAGTTGCTGTGAGCTCCGTTTGAGCCAGTTGAGAGTGGTATGTTGGAGTGTTGGTCGTACAAAAGCATGAGAAATGGACAAAAGAGTAAATTGATAAATCCCACACTTCGAATCATATCCGGAAATCCAACCTAAATTGAAGAAAAAATGGTTGCCCAATAGGAATCAACAGTTTTTATACAGACATTGTCTTTGACAGACATACTTTTACGCATTTCCCTTTAGTAACGAGTTAATGAACAGTTTACACTTACCACTGGAACTAACTGACCTCCAACTAGAGGGCCTAGTTCAAATGGAAAATCACACAAATAAAAAAAATTTAAACTTGTAAACTTGTAAACTTGGACATTGGTATTTTTTCTCTCCTATTTTTGTAGTACAAAAGAAGTAGGGATGTAGAATTTACTTTTATTATTTCTAAAATGTGTAAATATACCTAGAGAATAGGCAAGTGCCACCGACGTTTGTGCCAAAGCATACACGGCTCCATAACCAGCATGATAACTTTCATCCTACATTGACAACTCCCAAAGGAGTTAAGTTAAATCAAGTTAAATTAAAAACTGTCAAAAAGTATTGAAATGTCTATGATAAAAATTCATTGTTATCGTTAGTATAATATTATTTTAATAGTTTATACACACAGCTATTTTTGCCAGGAGAGGCATTAAAGATGCATCAACTATACCCAGTCCCAGACCTAGTATAAAATGAGGGAGTGCCAACTGCCAAATGGAAACTGACATTGGTAACTACACAAAAAAGTTTAAAAAGACGTGTTCAGCCATTTTATACTTTTCAGTGGTCAAAATTCAAAAGTCGAAGAACATAAAATATAAAATATAAAATGGGAAATGAAACTCTTCATACTTCATAATGAGCAAGTACAAATCACTTACTATAAAACAAGCTATGCCAATAGCCGCCATAGAAAACATAGATCTACATACATTTTTTAGGAAAAATAAAACAATCATTACACTTGAAACCAAACGGTTTTTAATAGACTTCAAGAACAAACAACTACATCTAGAAACCAATGTAGTGGCAAATGGCAAATGACATAATGTGATCAATATAATATTATGTGTGTACGTTTTCCAACGACCCAGTCGCAAAGCCACTTGACCAAAAAAATTTGTTCCTACAAAATATCCAAGACTATCTGGGACAAAGACCAACCCCAGTTGCCATTTCTACAAAGAATTAGAATGATAATAAAACACAGAACCAAATTGATCAGATAGAAGATGAATCAAAAAGATCAAAAAGATAAGAAATGGTAAATTTTAAAGGTTTCAAAATGGTTAGACATTAGATAGGCTTTAAACATAATCAATGATCATTTTATGTAACAGAGAGAAAGAATCGAAAATCGAAATGCATGTACAATGTACATGTGAAATGCCAATGTAGGAGTAAAAATGGAAACAGGTATTGACGTACTGGTGGGTCAATGTTGTCAATCAGCCAAACGGGAAGAGTTGGTTCAAGTACTGCCATTGCCATTGTAGAGAGCCAGATGGCTATCGAAATTATCCTGATTGACTTATCTCTTAAAAGTCCATAACTTGAAGTGGGCAAAAGAGACGCATCATTGACTTTTGGACGAAGACAACCACTTCCATTCCACTCGACTCGGATTTTGGACATATGAAAACCTATACAGTGTACAGAACACAGAATTTAAAACTTTATGTCATAATATTATAACTTGTAACCTTTTAATACGTACTTTCCATTTAGTGTGTAGTATACTACATTCAGTTTGAACTATACAAGATACAGGATAATAGTATATACATATATGTACAATATACCTACATAAATATTTGACTGTTTTTACTCTAAATTTTTTTTATAAACTTCACAACTTGACCTACCTGTATTAAATAAAGCTAGCAGGGAAATGATCAGAAATGGCATCGTTTTCCCGACAAAAGCATAAAAAAATCCACCAAACGGATAGCCAATGAGTACCCCCAGAGCTGCACCACCCATAATTCGACCCAAGAAACGAGTTCGATCTGAATCATATTGATAAAGTTCAGCTACAAGTGCCATTCCGGAAATCGCAACTAACGATGATGCCAGACCATGAAAACTTCTTCCAATTAAGAAAAGAATGTATGAATCCGCAAAGCCAAAAACTAGAGAGATGGCACAAAAATGAACAAAGACGTCGTTATCATAATATAATATAGACTTCTTTAGTAAGTACATCAGATCTCTACACTATGAATTCTACAAGTAATCTAAGGATTAAGGATATTTATTTAGATCCCCATATTTCATAGAAAATCCAGTTTATGCAATACTGTCATTTTCATACTTTCTACGACATATTTTGGAGCATTTACCATTTATTTATAAAAAGTTTAGGGTATATTTTGTGCTACATATATTATATAGACTTACGACTTACCCAATGAACAAAGGAATAGAACAAAATTTCCAATACATAGAGGGACTTTGTAACCAATTTTTAACGTAAGGCTCCCGACCAGTGGATTGCATAACAGCTGCATAAGTGCCTGTATCAAGAATCAAGAATCAAAAATCAAAAGTAGAAAGTAAAGAAGCATGAGTAAAAAGTAAAAAAGAAATCAAGCTGATGAAAAGACTGTTTTAAAACTTGCAAGGTGATTTTTAAACGTTTTATGTAATGATCTTGACCGAGTAATTAAATTAAGCTTTTAGCCTATTTTATATCCTATGTAGAGTTCATATTTCATATTTTGTGTAGACTATAGACTACGAGCTACGGACTTCGTACTACGTTTACGCATTTTCCCTATGTGCGTTGCCTTCACACATGAAAAATGAAGAGACAACAAAACAGATAGGTACAATATATATAACACTTAACTTGTTATGTAGCTCATGTTCTATGTTCTATCTATATAGTTTTTCGTGTTCGTTTTGCCCTTTTAGTTTTTTTTCGTGGACAAGAGTTTAACTTTGGAAGTCGTATTCTAAAAATCATCATGTCGTTAACTAATTGCTACCTTCACCCAGTTTTTGTCACCTCACAGCTAATTTACCATCCAATACGAATTACGAATAAGTATAGTACAAAGAATTCCGTTGCGTAAACACTTTCAGATGAATAAACTTTTGGCTTCTTACAAAGCTGATCAAACAACTTCAAAAACGATTAGAACATTGTATACAATCTGATTATACAATTTCATTCAAAGAAAATATATTATAGAGACTGTGTACAAGCCAAAACTTTTATTTCGGGCTGAACTTTCTAAATTAGGTGTACATGATTGAGTAAATACATTTGTAGATTGACATCTACAAAAAATGACAAATTGACGATTCAATCAGTTAAATAACTTGTTTATGTTTGTAGATTGAAGATTGATAGACTTTACACCTGAGACCTGAGTTGTCATCAGCCAAACAAAGATTGAATGAATACGCCATGCACGTTTGTCAAACCCTTCACCATCTACCATTTACCATCTCCTTTTATGAACTGATGCCCCTCCGATTATTGTATTGTTATTGTAGGTTACATAGTAATTTGTGCTCCCTTATGTTGTATCTTGTAGCATGTCAGCTGTCAATATTACGATTTTTCGTTATGATTTACTGTTCACTAGCAACTGACAGCTGTAACTTGTAAATAAATAATACGTTACCAACAGCAAAAACATTATTCTATGCTTGAAAACTGAAAAAATACTTCAATCTTTTACATAATATTACATCACGGCTTCTTTGTTGGTTTTTTTTGAGCTAGCATGTTTTCAGTTTTCAGTTGAATGTAATTTCATGTATTCAGTTCAATCGAACTTTTCAGATCAAAAGTCCTTTTTAAATTGGATAAACATGTATTTGATTTTGAATTTTGAGTTACGAGTTACGAATGTCCTTTTTGTTCTTTCTCCGCTCTTTTACTCTTTACTATACAAAATTTACATGTTATTAAGTTTGATTCGAATTTCAATTCATATTTTCATGTATCCAAAATCCAAAATGCAAAGCTCGGAACATGTTTTTGAAATGGAAAAACAAAGAGACAATACCTTTTCTTTTTATGCAGTTTGCATAAACACAAAACACAAAATCTACCAAAAAATGTATTTATAAATCTATAGCAGGTATACAATTATATTATGTACAATGTACATGATATATGACATGCATACGTATTTCTTTACCTTTGTTGAAAATAATATTCCCAGTTGAGAGTTTTCATTGAGGAGTTGTAGATGGAAAAGCTGTTTGAGAATACTTTCCTCCTCCAGTCTTTGTTGGTCAATGGAAACGGTTGAATTTGCCGACGAAGGGATGACTGAATGATTTCTTGCATTTGCAAAATTATCACGACTTCTTTGAACTTCCTTTTCACGTAAAAGTTCTGGTAGAATCGGTACTAAGAAAGGTTATAAATATAGTGAGATAAAGTCAAAAGTCAAAATAGAATGTCTCGAGTCTAGACTCAAGTTTTATCCACAACCAACATTACAATCCAATAACAGAACAAAAATATATTAGATATTAGATAATATAAAATTCATGATGTATATTGTATATTGCACATTGTACATTGTACTTACGTACAAATTACAAATCGTGCACATATGTGCAAAGGCTTTATCCCAAATCCCAATTCCCATGTCATATGTAGAAACTAAACATGAAATCATAATGTACTAAAAGAAGTAAAACTATGCACAATGTACAATGTACATGCTGAAACACATTTCGTGTTCACAGAAATAGCCTAACCAAAAGACAACATAAAAACTTAAGGCTCAAGGTAAAGTAGAAATAAATCATCTTTGTACACCCAGAACAAAAATAGTAGAAAGGAAAAAGGCAAAACAACATGCTTGATTTTGATAACTGACAACAGCAAAGATGTACAATGTACAGAAATAGAATGAAAACTAAAATTAAAGTCTCTGTACAACCTTAACCTCACAAGGTATATTTTTACCAAATTGATTTTCCCTTTGTATTTTTTTCCACAATGGCACATAAAACATAAATACGCGAGCAGGTAAACTTTTTCTGAGTTCTAAGTTCTGTTTTCTGTTTCTATAAGTATACAAAGTTAAGATTATTTATATCTTTTATCTATATGGGTATCTGTACGAGTTAAGGAAATAGTTCAGCACAACTATTTTTGAGGAGCCCAAAAACCCTGTAGGGTTAATTGCTATCCCATACAGACATAAAATTACCCATTCAAAAAATTCCATCCCCCTATGGGTGGGGCTGGGAGGAGGTCAAAGTTCCCATTTATAATGCATTACGGG
>JAQGBH010005447.1:0-14319 GCA_034698265.1 Sminthurinus aureus | reverse complement strand
TGTAAAGTTTGTTGTTTTTGAAATCCCTCGGTCTGATTTGTTTCTTCATCTTCCAGCTAAATTCTAAACTCACAATCAAGACTCAGGATTCAAAACTCCAGAGCAGAGTTTAATACAGTGAAAAAAGTTCCGGGATTTCGCTATCATGGTCGTGGTGCTGAAAATAAGCAGACACTTTTTGTAATTAAATGATTTGAAAGGTATTTTAAAATTGTAATAACAAGGATTCCAATTTTTCCCTACACTTTTTTGTATTTTTCATATTGTTATATTTAGATATTTTAATCGTTTATCTTAATTTACCTCTTCATCATCACTTTCCGTTTTTTTCTCGCCTTGCTCTTTTGCTATCGAATCCAATCCAAAATTCTCGTCCAATTGTTTTCTCGTAATTTGAAATTCCCCGCCACCAGAGACAAGCTCCAAATCTGGCCACAGCTTGAAAAGTTTCCTGTAAATTTCCCTTTGACGAGCAGCCCGCGAACTAATTCGTTTCAAATTGGGAAACAGTCTCTGGAAACTTGTCCAGCAGGTGTCGCTGTCGGGGAGTGTGAGAGATGTTGAAGGGAATTCATCCGACAGTTTTAAATTGTGGACGCTCCGGAGAATGCAACATTCTGAATACTCCGCAGCCGAATCCGAATCAAATTCAGAAGCAGCACCAGAACCAGAACCAGAACCAGAATAAGAATCAGATTTAAGACGTTGTAACTGCACCATCATGATGGTTTTTGAGTTGAGATTTTTCCAGTAATTTCCCCAGGGCCTCGTTGTCGCATCCGTTTGATGTCGCCTGATGAAAAGGAGACTCAGTGAAGTTAGATTTGGGAAAAAGAGTTTCACAATGGAAGGAAAAAATTTAGTTAGCGGCTCAACACCGATACAAAGTTGAAGCTTAGCTAAACTTTTGAATGCCCGCGCTGGAGCCATTGACACCAAAGATTGTGTGTAGTGCCAATCCAGGATGTTGAGGCTCTCGGCACTGGTAATCATAATTCCTAGCAGCAACCGACGGAGTTTAGGAGATTGCGCAAAGGCGGAGGCGCCGAAACCATCAACCTCAAAGCCATATCTTAATATTTCCAGGTTCAGTGTTGGGGCAAGGGATGCAAATTTGAAGGTGTCAAACGTCCCTTTTATTCGATTCACAAGATCCTTGGCCGAAGATTCTCCTGGTTTTACAAAAGGTGAATTCAGATGCATCTGATCGCAGAAAGTGAACTCTTTGAGCAGCTTGATTTTTTCCGGATTCTCTCGGAAATATGGGGCGGGAAATTCAACCGTGGGGAAATTTCCTATGGCTTTTAAATTTGGCGCACTTTTGACGAGTTCAAAAGCCACGCCGTGTCGAAAATCCCGCTCGTGCATCATGTTGGAGAAGTGGAGGACGCGGAGGTTCGGGAGAGAAAGTGTGTGTAAAATTTGGGATTGGAACGGAATTTCCTCTAGTTGTTGTTCTGCTTCTTCGTCGTCTGGTTCTTCCAAATCCTCCCATTCTTCATCACCATCGTCTTCTTCCACTTCTATCTCGGCTTCTCCTGCTGGCACATCCGGATTAGGATTTTCACAAAGCTCCGGAACCCACTCCCACGCTTTTAAGGCAACTCCGAGCGACAGGCTCAACTTTTCAACATTCGGCGCCTGAACTCCGAGCACTTGGACAAAAGTGGCTTCACTTGGACTCACTTCTGTGAGAACCAGCCTCTTGATTTGAGCCCCGTGACTCTGGAAACATTCGTAGGCTCCGCCAGATTTCAAATCGCCCTGGTAGATGCAAAATTCTTGACAGGGGAACGGCAAATCCATGTTCAAAATCCGAGATTTTTCAATCATGTCCACAAAATCCTGAAGCCTGCGTTTCTCTAGTTTTGGCTTTTTCCTTGGATTTTTACTTCCAGAGTAAATTTTGTACACTTGAGATTTTCTGCTGTAGTAAATGTGAAGACGGACGAAGTTTCTTTTCAGGATTTCTGAATGCGCCAACTCGTTCCAGCTCCGACTCACTTCTCTCAGATTCTTCAAGGTGGGGAAATCACATGCTGATGATATTTTGGACGCAATCTGAAAATACCATAAAATACCATAAAATCCAAAATTAAATTAAATTCCCCATGAAAAAGGCAGAATTACACACAACACACAATGAACAATCAAGAAAATATAAAACATGAAATAATTCTCAAATACTTTTTGCTACAGAATTTTGTGTTAGTTTGTAGTTTGTACATTGTACATTGTAAGTTATTTTACCAAGTGAATGCGGAGAGCTTTTGTTACGGCCGTTTCTGTTTCCGGTTGTGGTTCTCTTTCCATTTCCATTTTGCTATTTAAATTTCTTGTGAATTTTTTTTCTCTTGCTTTCAGTCTCTATGTAGTCCAGTTTGCTCACGAATCAGAGCACAGTTTAGTTTGCAGAAATTTTGAAGAAAATAATGTCTTTTTCCCAATGCCAAAGCCAATGTTAAGTTGAGAAATGAAGAAAAGTGTAAACAAGAAACCAAACCACAGCACAAGATTCTGTTGAACTTTTAAATTTTACTCTGTATTTGACGACTGTAGGCTGTAGAATGAGGAATGTTAAATTTTATGCCTTATTTCCATTCGTATTCAGGACAAAAGAAGAAAAAGGTCGGGTCGAAGGAAGGATACAAATGTACATTCATATACTAAATGAAGGATGGTGCATCCAAACTCATAATCAGAACAAGACGTAAACCAAACCATTGGCATTGAACAGAATTGAGGGTTCCTTTCCTTTCTGTCCCTTTCCAGCTTATTTTTTTATGTAACTATGGGTTTACGCTATATGACAGGGTATAGTTACGCCATATAGCCTATACCATACACACACTGCACATTCTAGACTCCAGACTTCAGACCCTCGACTATAGACTCTAAATCTAGAATCTAGAATCTAGAGGCTATAGAAAAGAGGAAGATTACATATGTGACTGCGTTGAATGTTGAAACGTTAACAATTCGTAGAAGGGAAATTAAAATTGTGAGGTACTTTTGTTGCAAGAACAAAATGAACAGGAACAACAGACAAAAAAAGAGAAGGAAAATTCCTAGAAATTCATATGGAAAATGACAAGAATGCTGAAGAAGAAAATGAAAATAACCCGAATTCAGATTCCAATTCGGGTTTTAATGGAACTGACAAAAGTTCTGAAACCAAAAAGAACCAAAGTTCAAAATAAAAACTCCAGCTTTTTATTATTGCTCTATTAATTTTACCTTTTTATTCACTTTTACTGCATCCAAAATAAAATTCAAAATTAAATAATAAAGACCAAAATATTTTGTTGTGAATGGAAAAGCAAAGGTAGATTCTAGATGTCCTTGATTTTCCCGCTTCCGTTCAAACCCAAATTTTTTTTCGTTCATGATTCGTCATTTTGAGATTTGTGATTTGAGATTTCTGTTTCGTGTGGACAGGATTTATTTTGTTAACGGATAAAGTACAATAGTTTTACATTTCTCATTTACTAAGGCCTTAATATTATTCTTATTTGGTAGCAGACGCTCAAGTAAAGGTAAGTTGATTTACAAATAAAAGAGAGTTCATGATTCGTTTAACAATTTTTCTATTGCATAAGTATGTTTTAAATGCAAAGTGCAATGTTTAAATAAATTTAAAATATCAGTAAAAATAATCATGAGTATTATTTAATATTCAGTATAACTATATGAAATATTTTCTTCTTGTCTTTTTGATTACAAAATAGAGTGCAAATGATGGAAATTATGGGAGATCAAAGTTCACCATCAATTTCTTATGGGCAGGAAGAGGACGACAAGAACTTAAAACAAAGTGAGGACACGTCAAAAGATGGTAGTGTCGAGGTCGAGGTCAAGCAAACTGGTTTTGACGATCTCCCTCCTGAGGTACCTAAATTAATTATACTTTGTGATGTTTCATAAAAAAATCAGAATTCGAAAATTTTACAATATTATTTCGGGTTGTATTCTACTTATTATTGCAGTGTCATTTGTCAATGCATAATAATAATAATAATGACTTTATTGTTTAATGTCTATTTTCTTTGTTTTTATCTAGATGCTAGAAGAAATTCTGAAAAAATTGGACGTTCCATCTCTTTTGTCTTGTCGTCTCGTCAATCGGAGATTTGATGAATTATCATGTGCAGTATTAAAGTCTCAAACGCGGATCCAAGTTGAACAAGGGTTTAAGAATAAACTATTCACAAAAGGCAAAAATCATAATTTCCCCAAGTTTGTAAAATGCTTCAAAAAATCACAGAATTTTCCATGTTCTCGCTACCGTTTTAAACTCAATGACAATGTAAATCAAGAAGGTTTCAGAACTTTCATCTCGGCTTGCCAAAATACCATCAAGAGCTTGGACCTGGCGTTGTCAAGAGAAATGTCTGCTAAAAATCTCACTTGCTATCTGAAGGATTTGCTTTTAAACCACCTTCCGAATCTTGAAGAATTTGGTTTAAGGTTGGATAATTTTTCTGGTGCTTCTCCATATAATTTGTTCCCCAGAATCAGAGATCAAGACGAATCCTCTGAACTTTCTAAACTCAAAATTCTTCGTATTTCTCCTGGATTACTCAACAAATTTCCTGGTGTTGTTACAGATCTTATAGTGGCTGCCGTGAACCTTAAGAAAATTGAACCATTTATTGATTCTACAACTTTTTCAAAAGTAGATCAGTTCCAGTTTTTCCACTCCCTCGGAAAACTTGATTTGCTTCAGGAGGCGAGAATTTCACCCTCCGTTGAAATGTTTTCTTGGGTGCAGACTTCGATGGAACAAGGAAATCCTGTGACGTTCAAATTATCCAAATTGATTTTAAGAACCTTTTATGTGTTCAACGAGCCATCAATTTTGCAAGAAACCCACATTTTCATCAATAATCTCTTGGACTCTGTCAAAGATACTCTAACAAAATTTAAAGTCCAAGACTTAAGAGCTCTTGGTTTGGACGGTATTGAATTTCCAAAGTTTAAAAAGCTCGGAGAGTTGTCTGGTTTTTTAGCAAAAAGAACAAATTTTCCCTGTAACATGAAATTTCTCAATGCTGAAAAATTTCCAGCTTTAAAGGAATTGAGTATGTTCATTTAATTCTTTTTAATATTATTTTGAAAACAAGTTTAAAAATTTTTCTGTATCTTATTTAGTACCAAATATAACTTTGTGAATTTTTTTGTTCTCTTTTTTTATCAGATCTGTCACTTGGCTATGTGAGTGTGCAATTTCCTGTAGAAGATCCAATCTCTGTTATTCCAAGTATCAAAACTGTTAACGTGTCTACAGTGTATGTCAATGCCGATTTCATTAAACAGTTGGCTGCATTATGTCCAAATTTAATTGAATTGAATATACTAGGAGTTTTGGCAAATTTCTCAAGTGTTGGCTCGTCCATTTTGACTCACATGACAAAACTGGAATCACTCAGTCTGAGCATTTTTGGAAGCTCTGGAAGTGGGAGAAATTCTACGGCTTCAATTGTCTCCACATTCACTGGAATCTCCCAGGAAAATTCTCAACTGCTGCTGAACCGAATTAAGAATATTGGTAAAAATCTGATGAAACTGTCAAAGGAACTGCAACGTAAACAAAGGCTCAAAATTAGTGAATCCCAATTGCAGAAGTGGAGAGAAAATTCGTCAATTTTGGATTTAAAAGGTTTTTAAAAATATTATTGACTAAATTTTTACATGTTTTATGTGTAATGTGTATGCATTTAAAAGGATATCAAAATTAATTTTGTTTCATGTTTATGAAAATTTTTGATCAACTTGGTTTTGCTTACGAAAATGTATTATTTTTTTTAACAGAGTTGAAGAAATTAAGCATCATTCTCCACGGCTCAGAGCTATCTCGACGGGATAAAGAATCCTGCATCCAAATCAGCAAGATCAATGCCTTTGATTACATTCCAAATTTAACCGTCTCATGTCAGATTTATTGAAATTGAACAAAACCATTCTAATTTTAATTCCAAACTTATGATAAAACAAAACTTTCCTTTTCCTCTGACTTCTGCATAAGTTAAAGTTAGTTTATGATAGGATTTTTTATTTATAAGGCCCATTTAATAAATTTTTTTTTTCATTTATGACATTCTTTTGGATTTGCTTCTGTTTCCTTTTTGCTCTTTGAGATTAACTAAACGTCCGATTTTAATTAACATTTTTCTGTTATTTTGATGAATTATTCGTCATGATGTGCTTTGTATTTAATGTTAGCGCATTTTATGATGATTATGTTTACGTACCATAAATATCAATGTAATAATAATATCACAATTATTATTGTCATTATTATGACTTTTGCTAATGATTCCAATTTGTTTTCACTTCTTGACCTGTTACGTTGTGTTGAGCATTGAATTATAATGAAAGATGATGAATTTATTTGAGGAAATTATAAATTATAATTTGTAATGATTATTATTATTATCGCTAGTTGCTTGTGAAATTGTAACTTGTAGAGTGAAGTTATAAAGAGCTAAATAAAAAAAATATCAACTTTACAGTTTTAGTGGATAATAGATAATTTTCCTTGTTTTAAGTTATTTATTCAAAACACTTGAGTTTTTAAGCTCGAAAGAGAAATTAGATCCTCATGGAAACCGAAATTGACCCTCGAGAATCGTGAATATCCTTTTATTTCAACTTAACAAGTCATGTCACATTCTGAGCTTTGAGCTTCAAAAATTCATCTTACATCATCTTATCAAGTAAAATGTAACATTATGAATTATAAACAATAAATATGACAATCCAATCACGAACTAAAAATACTGCTTAGTTCTTTGAAGTCTGACACTCTTTTTCATCGATAGAAGAATTTTTGATCATGCATATTTAGTTTTATTGGGTGAAGAGACAAACATTTCGTTAGAGAACAGCGATGTTGGCCTTTGACGTTCTGACATTTTGCTGTGAATCTCGCAAGTTTTGGTTGAGCAATGTGATGAGAATTGGAGTAGAAAAACGGGACAACTTTTCAGCTCTTGTTCAACATCCGCCTTTGCATTTGCATTTTCATCCGTTTGAAGATGAATCAACATTTAGACATTTTCTCAGTCAAAAGAAGGAAATGAGAAACGATAAGCAAACTAGAATTCAGAACCAACTCGAATGAAAATGAACTCATTCGCAATTCAACAAAAGTCTCATTTCTCTTGGGCGTATTTTTTGTCCGTTTCTATTTCGCAGTAAATCAAATCCATATGCAATTTTATTCTTTCGCTTTTTATCGACAGAATGCGAATTTTAATGTCCACGTCGATTGTCGATGCTTTTTCCTTTCTCAACATCCGTCTAGTTTAATCATCTTTGGAAATGAATGGAAATGTCTCAGTTCACAGAGTCATTCAAAACTCAAAACGCGTTTGCTACACACAAAACATCACTAAATTTAGCATTGTCCACTGTACAAAAGACACAATTTGAAAAGAACGAGTCAAAGAAAAGTTGAAAATCTTGTTCGAAAAATTTCCAATAACGAAAATTAACTAAAATTTAAAATTTGCGTAAGCCGCAAATATTGTTGGCTCTGCTTAAATTTTGAACTGGATTTTGTGCAAGTGGAAACGTTTTTTGAACTGTGGAAAAAATGTCCAAAATAAAAGTGATTTTGACCCTGGGATTTTCTTTGTGTGTTTTTGGCCTGCTAATTTTGGGTTTAATTGGATTGAGTCAGTCCAGAAACCCGAATCCGAATCGAAAACACAATGGAAATCTTACAAAAACTTGAGAATCGTCTCTATTTGGTCCATTCCAAATTCTAAGTTCACCAACATCGGCGCCAAAAGGAGATCCAGAGCAAGGAATTTCAGGTATTTAAAAGTTCTTCAAAATTACTTGTTTATTTTCCCCACAAAAAACCAAGTTTCACTGTTCAACCGAAATTTATCTTGTTTTGATACTCGATTATTGTTTATCCTCATACTCTGCTTCGCATTGGAAGCGTTGAGCGTTTATGCTTTCAAGGCGATATAAAATGCTCACTTCGTGAGGATTTTTGACTTTATTAATGGTTCAAAAGTTAGCGAAATGTTTTATCCCCCTTTAAAACGCCAACTTATTTTGCTTTCACACAGTTCAACAGCTGTATGGCAGCAAATTTGAATGGACTTTATCTGGGGAAACCAGCAACTGGGAATAACATTTACTGGTGGTCGTGGAAAGAAGAAGAATCGCTGGCGAAAGTCCAGATGAAGATCCGCAAGAGAAAATGGGAAGCCAAGTAGTCCTCAAATCCAAAATTGATTTTCATTTGCACAAATACCTAATACTTTGACTTTGATTTTCACTATGAAACTTTATTTCTCTATTTTGAACCTGACCTTTTGAACCTGACCCCTGAACTTTTGACCTTTTGACCTCTGACCTTAGACCTTTTACAGCTTTTGTCTTACCAGTAAAATAATCTCTTGCTCAAGAAGTATCCAAGAAATAATGTAAATTTGTAGTTGAACGTTTTCAATAAATAAATGACCATAAAAGCTATTCCATTACTTTGCTAATTGAGGTCATTATCAACAGATGGCATCAGCATCGTCATCAGCAACTCCAAATACGACTCATAGTTTTGCATTCAATTACATCACATGTCTTTTGAATAAAGAGTTTCGAATTACGACTTGATGTTTCCGTCATGCTTTCTCGCTTTTAATGACGCTCGTGTTTATTTTATGACCGTTTTCCTCTGCTAATGTTCAAGTTCACATTCCAACAATAAAACCATAAAATATTTTGAATTGAAATTGGATTTTCAGTGTTGGTGGTGTTTCCTTTTGGAATTTTCTACTGGTTAAAAATGCGACCCGTTTTATTTATTTTGGTGTGTTTTGCACCTGCAATTTTTTCCGCACCTGCAGATGACCAAGCTACTCAAGCTCCTCAAGCTCCAGTAGTGGTAACTAGCCCACCAAGCGCGCCACCTGCCGACGACAAACCGGTAGTGCAATCCTCATCCTCGGTCGTGACGTCCAGCACTGGCACTGGCCAAGATGGAAACCCGAATACGACAACGACAGTCACTCGAGAAGAGTTCGTCTCCAATCAACAAATAAATGATACTCTTCCGCTAAGTGGTACTCAAAATTCAAAGCGTGCTAAAATTATACCATGCGGTTATTTTGGCTACTTTTGTTGCTAATAATCTATAACGTTTTGTTTATAAAGGCAAGGAAGCGGATCGGTTCATGGGATTTTTCTCAAACCTGCCATTTTTTGGAAAAGCCGGTCCCAAGTTTCCCGCCCCCCCGAAAGGAACGTGCCAAGGACCTGACTGCCCTCTTCCCAACGACAAACCAGATGTCGGTGTACAAGTCTTTGGGGACAAATACAAGGTCGCAGAGAAGGGAAATCCCTGGAGTACCAATTCCGGCTTCTTCACCTCATCAAAGGATCGTGAAGGTCAAACTTCTGGACAAAGTTTTGCAACCGGATTGCGAGATGGAGCTAAAGCTGTTCTAGGTAAATTTAACCTATGAAATTTCGATTTTTTACCATTTTTATTGCTATTTTCTCTCAATGACCTCATTTTTTATGTCTTTTGACCTTTGACCTTTGATTTTTAATAGGGGCATCCGAGGGCGGTGGTGATCTCATTAGTAAGAATTTCCGAAAACCAGAAAACTGGGAAATTGTTCTGCAAATGTTTCAACTTTGACCTCTTGACCTCTTGAACTAAAGAGATTTTGACCTTGGACTAATGTAATTTTCCTTTTTTTGAATTTCAGCTGAAGCTGCTGGTAAAGGGAAAAACCGCGTGTCCCAAGACAAGACATTTTTGGATCCATTCATAGATGGCGCTATTCACGGACTAGGTAAAAAATTGTTTCTGTTTTTGGAGGAAAATACAAATGTATTTACAAAATTTAGAAAAATGTAGTTGCAGTTTTTCAAAAATTGTATGTATCATGCAATCTCAAAATTTTGGATTCGGTTTGACCTCTTTTGAACGTTTTGTAAAGGAACTATTGGCGGAACGGGAGTTGACATAATTGCGGATACAAGTGGAATGCAGGGCCAACTTAAAGATATCGCTTATATCGGAGGTACATTTTCATAAAAAAATCCCTTTTCCATTTCCATAGAAATTGACCTTCTGTAAAAGACATCTAAATACAACTGTGTTTTTCAAAATTCCTCGCCAAAAATTAGGTTTCGCCGCTGGTGCTTCATCTGGTGGCAAAGCTGCTGAGGTCATTCTCCCAGCAAAGGTACGTCTAAATTTTAGCAAACACTTTTGGCAATTCAAGTTTAAATACTTGATGCAATTTTCAAATTCTAGATTTTACAAGGTCCAAACTCTAAACCCTAAATTCGAAAGAGGTCACATAAAGTGAGTGACCTTTTGACCTTTCATGCTTGTTCAATGTAAAATGTTTAATGTAAATACATAGGCTGCATACGACGGTATAAAGACGGCAGCGGTTCTCCTGAATCAAGAGAAATTGATTGGAATGAGGGGGAAAGCAGGGAGGAACGTAGTACGCGTTGATCAAGGTGGAGATGGAAGAGTGAAGCGCAGGCGACCGGGCGTCAAAGTTCCTGTTGGAACCGCTCGTTTCAATCCTGATGATTATTACTACTACGCCTACGGTACAAAATATTAAATTAGCAGACAGCCGACAGTAGACAAAATTATGCGTTTTTTGTATGATTTGTGATTTGTTTATTTTTTAATTGAAATAATGTTGATTATTTATGTGTTTGTTTTTGCAGACGATGGATCTTACCTGGATGTGAATGGTTTGCCATTGCCAGTTGCCAAAGTAGGATAAACCAAAAGAGACCACATTTATTAAAATAATAACTTTTGTAATGGTTTAAATATCAACATGAGTGATTGTGTTGATTTGACTTGAATTCTTATGCAATTTTAACGAGAATTAATAAATAAACGATGCTTTGCGAAAGGTATTTTTTAACTGCGACTGTTTTGTACTTTTTGGAGACAACTGACAAGGAAACTTATATTTGTGCAGTCCATAAGAACTTAACGGAATTCTCTAGAATTTATACAAATTATCAACCAAACTTTATACTGTAGTTCGTTTTTTGTGTAAAATTATTTTGAACGGCGTTCAGCTTTACCAAAATTCTACAGGCAAAATCAATTTGGATTTTCAAAACTTGAAATTTTGTTAAGTTGGAAATTGGACGCCGACTGTAAAAATAAAGCAATGGTTAGGTGCTTATAAGAGTGAGATCATCTACCATATAAAAGCAAAGGAATCATCTACCATGCTTCTGTCAAATTAATCCATTTTTAATTACTGGTTATTATTTTTTTACAAGTTCAAAGATTTGTCTTCTATACGAAAAATAAACCAAAGTAAAGTCTGGTGATACCCAGCATCATTTTGTGATCGTACCGATTCAACTGATCCAGATTAAAATTCAACAGACAACACGGAAGTTTATTTATTACGGATTACGGATTGTACTTGGAAATTAACCGAATTATTTTTCAAAATTCAAATGACGTTCAAAAAGCCTTGTATTTAACATTTTCCTTCGGAGATTCTCAACCTGAGTTTCAAAGGAACTGACTTTCTTGTGATTTAAAGGATTCAAAATTTCCAGAAGCCAACACACGTTCAAGAAATAGAATTACTTGTTTCCTGATCTATGGAATAGTCAAGCTCACTCACAGCTCACAACTCACAGCCACCGGAGCACAGCAATCTATTGATGAATTCCGGAACAAAGCCTGTAAAAATTGTAAGTGGCGTTCAAATCAAACTATCTTTTTTTTTGTTTCATCATCATTTTTCAATTTGATTTGTAAGGAAATGCCCCTATTCTTCACAGCATCAGTTGAAAACTTTGTAAGAGATTTCCTGAATAAACTCCTACTCAAGTTGAGAAACCAAATGCAGGAAAAAGAAAAGAAAAAGAAAAAACCCGAAACCCTGAAAATGTTTTATTGCGAACACGAGGGATCACTTCATCTTATTTTCAAGACATAAGCAGATGGAAACAGAAACTGGAAATTCCTGGTGATTTCATTCTCAATTCTCACCACTGGGAATATTCCCGGAAGCATTTCCGGATTTTCTAAATAGATTCTTTTTTATGATTTCTCATGACTCATGACTCATGAGTCACAGGCAAATAGATAAAAAACGCAAGAAAAAATGAGACCCGTGAGCTATGAGTTTTTTTTGTTTAATTATTACAGCGTGTTCTGTTCTGGTTCTCTCCTTCTCTTTCAATTCCGAGGATATGTTTTTAATGTTTTGTGTTGTGTGCTTTGGCGCACTTGAACTCTGGACTTTGGATAATCTCATGTCGTTTGTACATTTACGTTAGCGAGTTTGGTCGTCACAACCCTCAGGGCTTTTCCTTCTCCGCTTCATATTTTTGGTTTTGGTTTTTTACCAAATCCCAAACAGACAGAAAAAAAACAGTTGAAATTTTATTTCTCTCTAAGCCTTTCCAATAAAACTCCATTTCATTTTCACACAGTCTACAAAAGGCCCTCTATTTTTCACACATATTTTCAGCAGCAATATACAAATATTATTTGACGTTGGAGTTAATATTTTGAATTCCAATATATCCTCAGTTTGAAATAAAGAATTTAAGCTAAAATCCATCGCTCAGCCTAGAATCTAGAATCTAGAACCTAGAATCCAGAATCAAGAATCCCGAATCCAAAACGAACCAAATAGCATTTAAATTTTCTCATTGCTCCTTGCTCGTCATGACACCCGCTCAAAATAATATGAATATGACGTCTGAAGAATCTTCTTGTGAAGTCATTGACGACGGATCTGAATCAAGTCAAAGTGATCAAGAGGTGGAGATTCTTCCTGTTTCGTCTCAGGATCTTCTTCAAGCTGCATATGAGGCGGATCAAGTGTTGAATCTATTCCGAATGCAAATGTGAGCAGCATTTTTTTTTTGAATTTTACATAATAAATTCTACAGGTAAAAAATGTTTCTTTAAAAAATGATTTTATAATTTCTTTTTATTTTTGGTTATTCCTATTTTAGTCAAAATCAAGAGGAAATCAAAATCCCACATCCAAATTCAAATCCAGATCAAGTTTCAACTGGGAATCCAATAGCAAATTCAGAAATGAGAGAAAAATCCAAATCCAAGTCGAGTATTACTGAAGATGAAGACGAAGACGATGACGATGATGATGAAGACTTTGATTTTGATCTCATTATGGATATTGATTCCAGAGTCAACCAAAATGAAAAAGACATCCTAAAACTCAAGGCCAAGGTTAAAAATCTGATGAAATTCAAATCCCAAGTTGAGCAACGTCAAAGTGATGGAGGCGACGGAGAAAAAACGGCCGGAAAAAATAAGGGAGACAAAAGCAAAGTAATTACTGAAAACGGAAGCTCGGAAAACCCGGAGCTAAGTCGTAGGCCGAGTATAATTTGTTGGCTGATGCTTGTTGGATTGTGGGCTATTGCGGCTTTTCTTGCTTTTCTTGTGTTTAGCTCAGACATTGTTCATGTGCCCAAAGAAGGAAGAGGAAGAGCGGAAAATACACAGAACGTTACCAAGGAAAATGTCAAGGTCAACGTCAACGAGAAAATCACAAAGGATATTTTGCTCTACAGCCAGACGGATTACGAAGGTCGGTGAACAGTGAATCTTCAGTATTCACTCAAATATTTTTTTATTTAGTTGTATACATTTTATATTCAATTGCCGTTTTCATTCACAAAAAAATAAAATGTTTTACGTTTAGTTTAGTTTCTGGGGCTGTCAGCGCCAGAATCTAAACTAAATTTTTCACAGTCGGTTTGTGATTGGTTTTGGGCGTAGTGAACTGACTTTAATTTGACTTTGTGAATTTCTCCAGGGTCGCTTTATGTCGTTTCAGCCCGGTATTTGAATGAAAATACCTGTCACAATTTGGACAAAACGGGAGATGACTTTGCCTCGTCCATTGACACACAAGGAGAATGCGTCTACGTCTTTGAGGCGCCGAATTGTCTAAGGAAGAAACAGGAATTTAATTCAACAACCAAAAATCATCATGACCTTGCTTTGTGGCCAGGATTGTACAAGAAAATTTCTTCAATTCAGACCTGTTACAAACACAAAGATTAATGGCTCAAACTGGAACCGGATTTCTATTTTTGTATTTTGCGTCATCTTCAGCAGTCAAATCCAAATTCAAAATGTTTTCAATTACCAATAATTGCCGATTGCCAATTTCTAGTCGCTACAGCAGAATCAGAGATTGCAAAAATATTAATAATAATAACTAAGGCCATTCACATTCTGCTTGAAGCAGGAATCTGATTTTCTTGAACGCGCGGAAAATTTCAAACCGGTCTGGGTGCTCT
>JAQGBH010005446.1:0-14322 GCA_034698265.1 Sminthurinus aureus | reverse complement strand
AGTGTGATACATAGCATAGTTATAAAAGTTAGTGAATTGTAAGTAATTGTGTGAAGCCGTTGGTAGCTCCGGCCATTTCTGCTTCCGCAAGCAGTTTCTACTTGTAATATTTTTTATACGAGTTAATTAACTCGTTACCTGTTTAAACAAAACTGATTAACTAGACAGTTTTAAAGTCTATATATATCTGTATTATCTAGAGTACTTAATAGCATTTTGTTGCAAATTTCAATTAAAAAGTGAAAAGTTACATTATTTGGAAAAATATCGTCCTTAGTTATTCATCTTTCATCTTGTTTCAACAAGAAAAAGCCGAGAAAGACAAAAAAAATATAATAATAATATAAAATCTTAGAATTTATTTTACATTTTAATGCCATTGTTGTTTAGTGCTAATACTCATTTACTTAAGCACATTTAGCACTAAATATGCATACATAAATATATATAATTGTGGTGGACAAGTTTAGGAATCAAATTAATATAATATTTTTCAATCTTTTATCTTCAAAATTAATTAATATTTAAAAAATACTTTGACAACACCATGTCTGATATCGTCAAGAAGAAACTATCACATTTAAAAGTGGTCGATATAAAATTTGAGCTGGAGAAAAGAGCTCTGGATACCAAAGGAGTTAAAAATGTTATAGTTGACCGTCTGGCTCAGGTATTAAAATAATTTTTTAAACAATAAAATACATATTTCTTAATTAAATATAAATAATGTATATGTCCATTTGATACCCTCAAATGGGGTTTCAAATTCCTTCATATAAAATTATGGTGATTTGTTTATATCTTCTTAGCTTTTTGCATATTTTTTAAGTATAGATTTCAAGAATCAAAGAATCAAAGAGGATGATAGTATGATAATAATAATAATATTCAAATGTATGATGATACGTTCAAAGATAAAAACCTTCTAAAGATCGGATATGTATTTGGGTTTTCTTTCGTTTCGTCAGTTTATAGAGAGAGTTAATTAAATGTAATTCAAAAGGACAATATTTAATGAAGTATGAAGTATACTTAATCTGCCTATCTTTAAATGGTAGAACTATGGAGAGGAGCTCTTTGTACATATTTATAACGTAATAATATTATAACAAGTCATATTGTTGGAACAAAAGTGTATTTATTTATTTTTGTCATGATATTTTGTATCATAATTTGTAAGGTGTACATATTTGTTTGACATTATATATAGTATATAGGCATCTCAGTTTATTTAAAATTGTAAATGCTGAATTATAAGTTATAATTCAGCATTTACAATTTATAACAACGAGAAACGGAGAAACAAGAACCAAAAGCTCTAATATTATAGACTATAATATAATGTGGTCGAATATTTGAAAATAATGACAACCTTCCAATTTCTTTGAATGTTTTCAAAATATTAGTAATGAATAATGATTAAGGCATTCTAAGTGTACCTACATGCGGACATGCAGACAAACCGCTTCCATACATATTTTATAATAATATGTAAGTACTTACATAGATGTATTAGAAACGTACAGTCATGTTCATAGAATGTAGAAAGGCATAATAATATTATACTACAAATACTTAACATTCCCCATCAATAGTAAAGTATAGATATGTAAATGTATAAAATACGTGTCAAATTATTATTTAGAACTTCTGCCAGAGGCTTTTTTTTGCTTACAGCATTTCTTTAATTATATTAAGACTTGGGTATTAAAATCCAAATTAACTCGCTAGCTACCAAACAAACGTACAGGCGAACGAAGGGGAAGAAAACATTTTGTTTACTAAATAATATTTAATATTATATTATACATTTCATTTGTGAATTGAAATATTGTCTTTACTTGATACTAAATTGTTCCATTTTTCTTCATATTGGACGTATACACATACAGTCTTTAAAATAACTAGTTAATCGTCATTTACAAAGACAAATATTATATATTATATGATGTGTGTATAGAGTATAGATAGGGTTTTTTAATTTTTACTTTTTCAATGTAATAAAGCCTTATCGTTTAATTGAAGTAGTATTAAAAGATATTTTACCGAAATTAACTTTGCACAGTTACAGAATTTAAAGTATATTATTAAGTTAAAATGCCTGCTAAAAATTTGACTGTGCCAAAGAAAAAACTTGTTAAGAAAGTTATTAAAAAAGTGGTTAAAAAAGTTCTCCCTGGAAAAAAGGTAGTTTATACTTATCCATAATATATTATGTTAACCAAGTTTGTATATTAATATATTTTTTTTCTCTATCCATTTATTGGATATTTAACTACAATGCGGATAAAACATGAAATACTAATAGTACTAGCCTAAAAATCTAGGCATGTGGTATATTAAGGTACATAATACATCAATGTAGTTTCTAACTTCGTCAAAGATTGAAGATTGAAGGGCTCTTGCGTGAAAAATCCTACTGAATTCAGAAGGACTTGATTTCAGGCTCTTTTGGACCCTTTGATATCAGAATCAAACTAGCATCAAAATCTGAACTTTAACTCTCTCTGTATATTGGATACATAAAACATGTTTTATGAAACATGTGATGTACATTTAAATAATATTATGCACTACCTTAACTTTTAAAAATTGTACGCATCTATTTGTCAAGTATAAGCTATTGCCATTAGTCTCATTAGTAACATTTATTTTTATTATTCAGTATAATTATTAGTTATTAATGACGTGGTCCATGTGGACGTCATATATTTACCTCGAAATGGCATAGAGAGAGAACTGTGTAAAACTTCATCTTTGTGTGTAAAAAAAATTGAGCAACTTTTCAAATGGTCCGAGTTTATTTTCTGAATTCTGAATTCTGTCCTAGTCTGATTATTTATTACTGATAGAATTTGTGAATTTTTTGACATTATCGACCTTTCTTGATAGTAGTAGTCAACAGAGTCAACTATACTCTCAAGATTTTAGTACAAACTAATTGACATATAAATATAATCATTAGTTTATAGCTTATAGTGTGTAAAATACATGTTGAGAATACGATTTCAAAAGTCAGACTTCTGAAATGCTTCATTAAGCTGTCAATTTGTCTTTTCATTTGTTATTTGTTAGCACAGTCTCGTATTTTGTTCTCTTTGATCTTGTATTTAGTATTGTGCTACTTAAAAATTGATGTAAAATAATGCATTCAGAAAACCTTATAACTAGTGAAACTGTGAAGGAGGTACAAAAAGATGTTTTTTGTTTTTTAGATTTTAGATTATAAAAGATAAAAAGACTACTGAAGATATTTTCATACTGGAATTAACATATATATCATTTTTCAGAAGAAAAAATACTACACTTGATTGATAATTTGAAATACATAATATTCTAAATTACATATTCTAAATTACATACTCTTTTGTATAATTTTCAGGCTATTCAAAAAGACGGAGAGAGTGTGGAAAATGTTCTGGAAGCTGTCGCCTCCAAGGCAGCCGCCTCATCGAAATCAGCAAATATAATATCATCATCGTCCGCAACTACAACAGAAAGTGGTGGTGAGAATTGTTTTTGTACATTTTATTAATTATGGAATGAAGTTCTTGTTAAATTTCAATATTCAATGTGAAAACTTTTGATTCAATCATTTATGCTTGAAATTAATGTTGTCAGTCATTTAGAAAAATGACAATGACTCACAATTCACAATATTTTATCTATCTATTAGTTGTTTGCATACAATGTTTTCATCGTTAGCATTTTCTAATGTAGTTAGGCTCATCCATGTTTACAGTTTACTACAATTATTACAATATAAAAATTCTAATACACGTATATGTCCTTTTGTATATTATTATTATACGCGTAAAAATACGTGTTACACCTATGTATGTCTTGTATATATATATTTACACCAGATCAGTTTATAACAAAATAAGGCAGTATATTTTAGTGTACGTTTACATTTATTTAGTTGTGGATTCATTTATCAAAAATTATACTTGTATGCAACATATTATACTGCATAACAAGAAGTGTAATTTGTAGTTTGTACATCGCAATTGGCAATATACATATATATACAAGTAATAATATAGTGTAGATTGTACAGTACAAAAATAATAGTATGATATTATGCATAAATTATGCACATTAGGGAAATTGTAATTTATTATTGTAGTCGTCAAAATTAATTCATGCCTTTTAGAGTATAGTTTTTTTAGTGTTTTTAACGCATTTAGGCAATTCATAATAAAACATAGATTAGAATTCACAGATTAGAGACACAAAGTACGGAACCAACCAAAATTTTAAATCAGTATTGGCAAGTAAATTATATCACAAATCCATTACGTGTTGTGTATTGTATACTGTAAACTGTAATGTAATGAAGTAGTTGAGCATGCATTATTCAATGGTCAATGAATCCACACAATATAAAAAAAAAGTAAGACAAAGACAAAATGAGTCAATTTTTCTGCCCTACGCAGAAACAACAGATAGTAACAATGTCGCCCCGAAGGTTGAGGAAACTACGGACAAAAGTCAACAAGCAGCAGCCGCAACTGAAACCGAGAAAAATGGCAAGGGAGTAGAAGAAAAAGAAAAGAAGATTGTAGAGGGTGAATCTGGTGCTACGAAAGGTGCTGGTGACGGTGAAACTGTTGAGGACTCAACAAATAACGATACTAGTAATGATAACAATACAGACCAAATTGAACAAGGAGAAGAAGAAGAAGTACAAAACGAGGAGGAGGCCAATGGTGATACTGGAGATGGTGAAGAAGAACAAGAGCAAATTGAGGAGGAGGAGGAAGCAGCAGAAGGAGCGGTAGTTGAAGATGATGAAAATCATGTTGAATTACAAGAAAATGAAGATGAAGAAGTAGTTGGTGAAGAAGAAGAAGAAGAAGTGGAGGAAGTTGCAGATGGAGAGGAGGGAGGAGATGAAGAATGTGTTGAAAATGAACAGGGGGTTGAGGAGCAGGAGCAGGAAGAAGAAGAAGAACTAGAAATGGAACAAGAACAAAATGGAGAAGAACAGGAGGAGGAAATGGAAACTGAGGATGTGACTCACGAGGATAAAGGTGCTACAGCTGATACTGATGTTGATGCTGAGAAATCTGCTATTGAAGGTGAAAATGTTGAAAAGACTGAGGAAAAAGAGGAAGAAGTAGCCGAGGCTGATACGGAAACTAAAAAAGTTCCAGAATCTGAATCATCAACAACCACCAAAGCTAATGAACAAGATGATGACGTAAGAAAATCACCTCGTATAATAAGAGAAACTAAAACTGAACCGAGACACAAAAATAACAATAATGACACAATGATAATTGATAATTTTTATTCTTTGTTACACAGTATTATAAGATGTAATGATTATTGATTATTGTATGTATTTTTCTTTCTCTCATGTTCCATTTTTCATCATTATATATTATGCATAATGTGTAGTATATATATGTTTCTCTTTTATTTCTCCTCTGCGGCCAAGAAAAAAAAATTATTTTTTTAAAAAAACACAAGTACCATTTTCATGTCAATTGTTACATATATATATATAGGAAATGGATCAGGATGCTCTTCGTTTAACAATCGGAGAAGATGAAGAGGAAGATAAAAAATTCATATTGGATGAGGAGGTAAATCACGATACAAAAAAAATATATACATCCAATAAATCTTTTCATAATTTGCACGTTCAAAAATTATATATATATATATATATATATATACACACTTCATCTCTCTTGTAAAGTGGCGTAAAGATTTTGCAACAAACAAACCATGTATTTTTTTTTATATTATGTGATTGCATTCTTTTTCTTTTCTTTTTTTTTAAAACAAAAAAAACAAACATATACAATAATCAAAATTTACTTGTTATATAAAACTATGTCTGTGTACATATGACTTTCTCATAGCGAGATAGAGATAAAACAGAAGATGAGAAAGAGGAGCAAGAAGGAAAGGAAGGTGATGCTGAACAGACTCCTACTGATGCTGCTAAAACTATTAAGAAGGAACAGTCCACTCCTACTAGTGCCACTAAAAGTAAGGGTCCAGCAAAAACTGTCAAATCCGGATCTACTTCTTCAACAACTCCTGTTACTTCCAAAGGAAAATCTTCCAGCAGCAATACTTCCAAAGATGGAAAAAATATAACCAAAACCGGGACTTCAGCTACAACAGCAACAACAAAACCTAGTAGTGCTAGTGGTGATGGAAAAGGGAAAGCTACTAGTAAAACCAGTGTCAGTAGTAAAGATAAACCTCAACCTTCTTCTACCAAACAAACTTCTCAAGGTAAAACTACTACTCCTACTTCCAATAGTAGTAGTAGTTCAACTTCCAAGAAAGATAGTAAAGCTGTTGCTGCTGCGACTTCACCGACAACCACACCGGCTACTAGTAAAGATGAAAAGGAGAAGGAGAGTAAAGATAAAGATGCTTCAAGTAAATCAGAGTCATCCAAGAAGGTTACTCGAAATGTAAATAATAGTGATAATAAATCGTCGCCTACGACGACATCCTCTAGAGATAAGGGACGGGTTCTTCCAAAACGAAGATCTAATTCTCCATCACAAAGGAGACCTAATTATCCTTCGAATCGTCAGGCGCTTTCCTTTGAACATATCAGAGTAATTGGAACCATTATTTAATTCTAAAAAAAAACATGTAATATAGTTATTATCAAAACGGCATACAGTACCTTTTGATTCTGAGTATGACAATTCCTTTTCTAGACAGAGAAAAGCAGTTCAAAAAAAAAAGAAAGAACAGGTGTAAGAAACACTATTAATTTTATGACGTAAAAGCTTGAAGTTGAAATGGGGTTAAATCTTCCTTTTTGAAAAAAATAATAATCAAACTTTATTATTTATACTAGAGTTCTATAAAGTATAATAATATATTTTGTAATAATATATTATGTATAAATATATATATATACATGGAAATGTAGTGTACTATTACTTCAACAATCTTTGATAGTTAAAAGTTTTTCAGATATAACAGTTATTCTAGTAACAATAATAATCATTATATTAATTATTAGCATCATCAATGTATAACTTTGGTATCAAATTCAGCTGCTTATATATAAACAAGCATTTGAAAGTAATAATAACTTGTAGTATTATTGGGTATTTTTTAGCTCGACAAATTTTGCTTGATTGCATATATGTGTAAAATGTTATGATTTCTTCTGGTTATTAATCATGTATTTATCTATCATCTTGACATAGGAATTAAGAGAAAGACAGCGACAGAGAGAACGAGAACTGGAATTGAGAAGGAGAATGCGAGAACGAGAACGTCGAGAGCGTGAACGAGAACGGGAACGACGAGAATTGGGTAAAAGAAATTTTAAAAAAGGAAATAATTGAAACTTCACAACTTAAACTATTTGCATTTCTATTATTATTTATGAATGCAAATTGAACATGTTAATGAATTATTAATTATTATTATATCAATTTATTATTTGTACATAGAACGGCGAAATGCGGAGGAACTCGAACAATTAGAAAGGTAAAATATATATTTCTTTTCAATTTTACAAATGATGTATCTGAAATTATTATATTCTCTTTAAAGAGTTTGTCTTTGTGTATGGTTGTCTGATTGAGAGGAAGCTAATAAAACTGTATATTTAATTAGGGAAAGGGAGAAACTTCGATTAGAACGGGAAAGAGTTGAAAGAGAGAAGCAAAAATTAATTAGATTAGTTCAAGAACGTCAGCGTGCTGAACGGGATTTGATTGAAAGAGAAAAGGCAGAACTTCTCCGTGTCAAATATGAAGAAAGAACTAGTCGAAGTACGAAAAGACCATTTCCTGAAGCTGATAGAGAACGAGGTCGAAGTCGAGAGCATATTGAAAGGAAGAAATTAGCAACTGAAACACGTTATGATCATCATTCATCTGGTTATGACGCAGGCCATAGGTAATTTTAAACTACAACCGTATTTTTGTTTATTATTTTTAGTTTATACAAGTATAGTAAAATATTATAATGTATATATTTTTAAAACTAGTTCATACTTTATGTAAATGTATAATATTTTTTCTACCATGACAGATTAAAATTCAGTTTTAATTTTGTTTTTGAATTTAGTGGTGCAAATAGAGGTGGAAGACCTTCAGGTAGTGAGCGTTACGGTAGAGATGATAGAGAAAGAAATCTTCGTCAAAGAAGTAATTCTCCTCGACGTTATAGTCCTACTTCCCGAGAAATTGGCCATGGACGAGACACGAGAACTTCACCTGTAAGAGATAGATTTGCTCGGGATGCTCGAACTACTTCTTCATCAGCAGTTTGGGATCGAAGTACAAGTACTGGAAATCGAGACAGGCATGAAAAGGTGGATTTATACAAACTATCCATTTGTAAACATATATATTATTATGATATTCTTGTTTCGAAAATGAATTACTTCAATTCTTTAAAAAAAATACAGATCAAAAGTTTCTAATTTGTTTTTTTTTATGTATTGATGTTTGACAGGAATTAAAAAGACATGAAGAAGCACGTGCGGATCCTCGACGGGAAGTAGCTCGTATTGCACGGGATCGTGATACTACTCGTCCATCACCTCCTCGTGTGAGACCTACAATTCAAGCTGAATATGCTTCTTCTGCATCTAGAAATGATTATCGTCCAGTAAATGTTGCTCCAGTTGTTAAACCTAGACCACCAGATCGATATGAAATCATGAAAAGCGTCGTAAGGCAGAGTAAGAGAATGGCAAAGCTTTAGACTTAAATGGATGTATCTATGTTATATATTATTATATTATGTGGCTTAAAAACAAATCTACGCAAATATATACATTATATACGTTTTACAATAATTATTATAAATATCATTGCTAAAAACTATAAACTAAAAGCCTAAGAACATTTAAATAATCCATATATGTTTTTTACAAACTGTTGTATATGATTAAAACTTAAAAGTAGTTGTAGAAGTACAGTAGTAAAACATAGTAAACTTTGAGAGAGATTTGATCTGATGTTTGATGTTTACGAACAAAAAGTCATGAGCATGATTTGTATTAGATTTAAACGATGTGATTGTTATTAATTGTTACTAGTGATTAGTGATACAGCGCTTTCTTCTTACTAAATATTGTTATTTTACACGTACAATCATTATTATTCCACATAATAATAATAATAACGATTATTATTATTATTATTCTTTACATAGATGAAATATGAAACATAATAATATATTTAACATACATTGCTACTAATATTATTACTTTTATTAGCACTCACATGCAAAAGTTATTATTATTATTATTTTTACTAGAGAATAAAACTTTACACCGTCTGTTTTGTTTTATATTTTATGCTTATAGTTTGAACACTTCTTGCTCTTGGGACATTTTATTTACTTAGTTTTGTTGTTAGACAGTAGACATGATGCTTTTGGCTTTAGTTTTAAATGTATTCTAATTTACTTAGAACAAAAATCTAACGTTATCTTATCTTAAATACATTTTTGGCATTATTATTGGTATATATTTATTGTAGATGAAACTAATTATGATACCCGAGAAGATAATAATAATTGGGCATTAAGAAGATCAGCATATGTACCAAGTCAATCATCATCTTCATCAGCATCATTACAACAACTACCGGCTATCTTACCTTCTAGCCGTGGTGCTGATAGCTGGACAGTAGCTGCGGAGAGGAAACCTGATTGGTCATCACCATCACTAAACGACAGGTAGATAAGATTCAAATCTCAAATTTAAGCATTTAGAATTTTAATGCTCATAGTATGAATATTTTATGAATGTTTGACAATTATTCTTTTCATAGATAGTTCTACATATTATATTTATCATAGAAACGACACTTTTTCTAATACATAGTAATTCTAAAGAAAGCATTTGTATAGAATAAATTAAGAAATAATTATTATTGAATTTTTAGTAGGATTTCTTCTGGTCGTATACTTAGTGACATGCCGGATCGTTGGGTGTCCGCTAGCGGAAATTCCATAAGTTCAGGGCATATTCTTCGAGCTGCAACTGTACGAACGGGGCTGCCTCATCCCCCTCCACCACCAGTTTTTCATCATGTAAAATCTTTTTCTCTACATATTTCTGATATTTAAATACTTGAATTTTTGACCTATTTTCAGATTGTTTGAAGTATCACTTCATTTATTTTTATAATAATTATTTATATTATTATGTATGGTATGGTAGATGTAGTTCTCTCAGTATGAGTATGAATCAGGTTTGTTATTTAATTGTACACTTGTAAAATTACAGGGAGGATTAAGTTCATCTACATCAAGTGGAAATGTTGTTCAACAGCCTAATACCTATGGCTCAAATGACAGAACATACAGTTCTTATACAAATAAGACAACATTAAATATTCGACGGTATTAGTTCACTAATTGTGTACAACACATGATACAGTATGATATGATATTTAATGTTCCATATTTTACATATATTTAAAGTCTCAGTAACAATTATTTAAAGTCTCAGTAACAATTATTTTAAGTCTACAGTTTTATTCACAATGTTATAGTATAAAATATAATATCGTAGAAATACAATATATACAAATTATGATTGACCACATTATTTGTATTATGTTATGCATGTTATAAAAATTAAAACTTCTCTTCCTAGTTGACTTTGTTTTCCAGTATTTTAAAATAGATATATAAATTGTGTTAAATACTATATTATACTAATAATTATGTTTGTAGGTGTAAATTACACGAGAGGTAAAACGTTCCAAAACAAGGGAAAAAACTTTATAATATTCTGCAGTCTCATATTTTAAGCTTTTAATCTAAAATGTAAACATTGTATACTATGCCGTGTTTTTTGTAAAATTTGTATTCAGTAGGACAATATATAGGATATATACAGGTCTGTTTTGGTCGTTGTTTTAAAGATAATTAAGAATGCATTATTCTCTCCAACTACAAGGTAGATAGTTAGTATAACTGTTTTTAAAAATATTAAAAGACATTATATTATTATTATGTAGTATTATAATAATCTTTTAAAAATGGAAATTCACTAAGTTCTATTTCTAGTGTTTTAGCAATATTTTGTTTGTTTAAGCATATTTAAGTACTGGGACATGATAAGTTGTTTTTGGGGAGACCTTAATATTGTATACATAGAAAGTACAATAAATAAATACCATAAGTGATAAGTATACTATTTAAAAAAATACTGTGTAGAAAATTGAAAATTGTATGCTTTATAAAACTGTTATATGTATGATATAAAAAATAGTAAGATAAAATTTCGTGAATAAATTCCAAAGTAAAATAAAAAAGGCCTTTTCATATTTTTTTTGCAACATCCTAGCACGAGAGATAATTATGTTCTGATTTGGGTTTCGACGTATTATGAATATATTATACTTTATTTTAAAATGACACGTAATGCATCAAAATGAACGTTCAGAGTCTAGACTTCCTTTTAATGATATATTTATGTTGGTTCCTAGTCCCGAGTCAATCCATTCATTGTGCCACATGAAGTATAAAGTATAGTAGATAATTTATGTATTGTGACAATCGAACAAACTACAAATGTTTTGTTTAGAGTTTTGATAAGATATACTTTGAGCTCAGATTCTCAGCTATATCAGAATTCTGAAACGGAAAGAATAAGTGACCTTGTGACAACAACATCTGGAAACTGGAGAAGATGACCTACAAAGAAACCCCTCCAAAAAATCTATTATAAAGTTGGGCCTCCTCGAGTTTCCAGTGATACTCAAATCACTCATTTGTCGTTTACGCAATCTGTGGTTTCAATAGTTTCCATGTCTTAAAATAGCAAAACGCATTAAATGTGATGTGGTAGAACGACGAGCAACACAGGTCGTTTCCATGGCATGTAAAAGTCTAGAGTCTATAGCCAATACTGCATGCTAGACATGTAAAATGTAAAAGGAAGAGGAAATATAGGGAATAGGGAACACTATTGAAACCGTACACGGAAATAAATTGGCAATATGTATTCACAATCACAATGAATTTTATTTGGTATTGTCATTCATCATTATTTTATATTGTGTATTGTACCTTTGCTGTAGACTCTAGACTGTAGACTAATGCACATTTCGAATTTCAAGTACATGGTCAGCATGAGACGTGAGATTGTCCAAATATGGAAAATAATATGATGCATGGATAAACACTGTACACAAGTAGTATGCAGAAAGTAGTATGCAGAAAGTATTTATGCATTTTTTGCCTGTACTTGCTCATTCCCAATTCACTTTTGACTGATGTGTACTGTGTGTACACATCATGTATTTGATATATTACAATTTTTGCAAGTAGACGAAGAAAGAAAGGGATAAAGTAAAAAAACGTGAATTACTTGAACTTGATCAGAATTTTTGTATTGATATTTACGCATTTAATGATATATGGTAAATGTGCACACTATTCACGATTTACGATGTCTCATCATTAGATGATATTTAATTGAATACCACACAACGTCTTCCGTCTTATTTTTTATTCAGTTAGGTTCTTTGCCATTTTTACATATACACCTCAGTACTAAGTTTAGATGCGTAGATACAGTACTCTATAGTATATACGGAATACTGATTGTGAGATATTCGAGAATGCTATTGAGTATTGAGCATTGAACTTGGAGAATAGAATATGGAAAATGTTTTTTATTGTTTGCTGTTTACATACCTACAAGAAGTAATAAGTAAGTACATGGATCATTTGCCATTTCCTTCATTTACTGTGCGTGTGGTGTGTGTATTTAATTAGCATTTTGATATCTATTGATAAGACGGACAACAATTGAATTGGTAGCTATTTTTAACACTCTCGTACTGTTATCGACTGTCTGCCGTATTATCTATTATATCGTTCTATATATTACATCATATTTATTAATAATTGGTAATTGATAAAAGTGAGTATGTCGTATCTCGCTCCTGCATTATAGGACTTTGGCAAGGCCATGTACCTTATTGTTAAAATGAAATATGATATGCGAAACTGAAACTGCTTGTTATTTTTATGACTTGTCAATCTCATTAACTCGTCTGTTAACTGTTAAATTTATATGCAGATTAATCTCATCTCTGATCTCTGAGATGTGTACAAGAAAAGCTGTGAAGTTTTTGAAACAATAAAACAAGTTGTTGATTCTTGTTTAAACTTCTTTTTATAACCGTCGGCCATCCGCTAAATCAATTCGTTTGTTTTAATTTTACTGTCGAGACGCGAGACAACTGGCCCACTGTACTGATAACTGACAACTGACAAAACGGACAATCGACAATGTCAGTGAGAGAGGAAAGTGATCTAGATTCTAAATTTTTCTTGAATTTCTAAAGTCAAAATATTCAATCTTGAACCATCATAAGCTCAATGCGCAATGCTCAATAATCAGTCGTCTTTTCAATTTTCAATACAGATGTTTGTTTGTTCATTGCTTTTATGTACCTCATACGAGCAAAATTTTCTCAGGATAACAATAGACCATGTATAGAAAATACAGAGTACAGAATATATTATATCAAGAAATTCTCATCACATGTGTGCATCTCGTCCTTTTCTTTTCTTTGCTTTGTTCTTTCTTCATCATAAATAAAAATACCTGAGTTGTGTACATTGTACATTCTACTGTGTACATTTCATCCCTATTTATCAATTCATATTACACATTGATAATACATCTTATATGTTGAATATTGAGTATTGAGCACAGCATACTTACATATTTAGTTTGTGTCATTCATCCTGAAATTTTTTTCAACGCTCAGTTCAGCTCTCAACTCTAAAACTATCCTTGTCTAATGTATTTTCTATTTTCTATTATCTATTCATTCTAAAGTTGTTATCATCATCTCCATTTGATTTTTGACCTTTCCTCATTATAAATCAATTAAATGTTTCATTTTTCTCATTCAGTTCACCTACCCAAACTCAAACAATCCAGTATCTTAGATTTTAGAGTATAATCTGTAGTGTTTTATCTGATATCTGATGTAAAATTTAGGTCATTTTCAACGTTCGATTTTCAGTGGTCGACATTCGACATTGTTTCTTTTTAATACATAAAAATATTAGACACAGTAATTTTATTTATTTATCTGACTGTCATTTCTTTTGTCTTTTGTACCTATACTTGTGCATCTTTTTTCGTTTCCGCTCGTTTAAAGTATGCTAAAAAGTCCGCCCTATCTGAAAGATAAAACACAAAAGACCATTAGGTGAAAAAGTTGAGAGGTGAGAACAATATGTGTACCAGAATCTATTTTCACTTTCAGAACGTGCCGCACGTCAAAACGAAGTTAGCATTTTAGTGGTCATATTCGGATTCTCCATGTT
>JAQGBH010005445.1:0-14325 GCA_034698265.1 Sminthurinus aureus | reverse complement strand
AAAATAAAAAAATAAAATAACAAATGTACTCAGTTACTATCATAAAACAACACAAAAGAAGGGAAAAAAGTTCACCCTTCTTTTGTGTTGTTTTGTGTTTTAGTTCACTTTGCGTCCTTGTGTTTCTTGTCAGTTATTATCATAAATTCATTCATAGTTATTTTGTATTTTGTATGAATTATGAATTTTGGTATTTCACCTTTTACGTTCCGTTCATCATTCATGAAGAATAAAAAAGATGAATGTAAAATGATTCAGTGACTCGGATTTCACGTTTCAGATCTGCACCAGCACAATTTTTAATTTATTTTACATTATATGACACGATACACGAAAAACGAGCATTTTATTGTAGTTAAATTTTTACATTTTACATTTTACGCATATTACATATTACGCTTCTCAACTTTTTACATAATTTTTAATTTTCAACGCTCAACGCATATAATGCACAAGTATTTTAATTTTTTTTTTGATCCAATGAAGAATTAAAAGTACCTTATTTAATCTTCAAAATTAAATGTTCAATGGACAAAATTAAACAAAAACTACACATAACAAGGGAGAAAAAACTAAGAATTAAAATGAAATGAAAAATATGTGTAAATATAAAATTATTTTTTCATGTTTTAGTCAAATGTCGGAATAACTTTTGGTTTAGTTTTAAATGCATCATCTTGAAGTTCCTGGGCAATTTTTGATCGCATATTTACCAAGGATTTTTCAAAATCATGAGCACTATCATATCGTGGCTCGTGGATTTGGATTTCACCCATTTCTTGTTGAAATCTATGTGAATTTCGACCGTATTTGCTTCTGATTGGAAGTGGGATTTCTTCCAGATCCTGAGCACAACTTTCGGAATCTGTTGGATGTTGATGTTCATATTCCTGTATGTTCTTTCTCGACTGACTTGGATTTGACTCAAACTCGGCGGCGGATTCCTGCTCATTTTCACTCATTTGACTGTTATAATTGTTGTTGTTACCATCGTCAGCATTATGATTTTTGGTACGAGATGGAGATCGAATTGGACTTCGAATTGGGTGATTCATTGTTTGTGGTGGTGCATGAAGTTCTTGATTCATCTTCTCAACCGCCCTTTCTAATTCCAGTTCAAAAGCGGGTGAAGGGATTTCTGGTTTCTTTCGGATCTCCACAATTTTCTCCACATTAATCTTCTCCACAGTCTGGACGGTTCGGATGATATTGGAATTTGACGAGTTAAAATCAGAGTCAAAGTCAAGGTCAAAATCCAGTCCAGCATTGAGATGATCGAGATGATCAAGTCTGGAGGAGGAACGCTCTATATTTTCAATATTTTTTACTGTGGACTTTCGATACAGGTTCATGTTTCCATCATTCCCGTGATCCAAACTATTTGCAATTCGATAATCATAGGAATATGAGTCAGGTTTGAATTTAAATTTTGGCGGGATTTTGTACTCGATGACTTGTGGGTAGATAGAGAGAGGATGATTGGTGCAGGAGGAATGGGAGCGGGAATAAAGATGAGTGGGGGAGTTTGAATCATAGTGAGAGCATCGACTTTGACTACGACTTCGGCTTCGACTTTGGCTTCGGCTTTGACTCCGATTGATCAACGGTCCGCCGTTATTCGGTGAAATCGGATCATTTCTGTCATTTCTGTCATTTTTTGTCCTCATTTTGCTTCTAGTTTTGGTTCTAGTTCGAGTTCGAGTTCTGGTTTGTGTGGTTTGTGTTTTTTCCTCCTCGTCATTTTGAAATGAGACTCGTTTTGACTTTTTACCAACTGTTTTTTGATCACTGACATCTTCACTTTTTTCACTTTCGCTCTTTGCACTCTTTTCCTTACTGGCTGAAGATTTATTTTCATTCTTTTTCTCACAGTGTTGTTTTTGTTGATCTCCTTTCTGTTCTGATAGTTTTTTGTCATCCTCTTGAACTTGATCTTGTTCTCCACCACTGTCAAAATCATAGTCATAAAATTCTTTATCACCTTCATAATATGGATCGTCCATGAAAATTACCTCCTCCGCACTCGTCTCACTATCACTGCCCTCTTCCTCTGAGGTGACGGGAGTGACCAGGTCGTCATTGTCAATATTGTCCTCGTCACAATACTCCTCCAGTTCGTCCATCTCATCATCCTCGTCATATTCCTTAATGGATCGCTCATACTCACTCTCCTCCTCATTCTCCTCTATGGATTTCCTCAAGGCGGCCAACGCCTGTTCATCCAGCTCTTCAAGAAGTCCACTTCTTTTCCCATTCTTCAGTTTGGCCGCTTCTCTTGTCTGTTGGAGTCTTTTCCGGGCGAGCCATGCTCTCTGCTTCGCATATATTTTCTCCTTCTCCCCCTCATTCTCATATTTCCGACGGACCAGGGAATACATCCTTCCATTCACCTTGTACTTGGTACGGACGAAGAAGTAGCGACGACCACCAATTTTATCATATTTCTCACCCTTCTCATATTTGCCCCCCTTTTGACCCGTCACCAGCTTTTTACTCGGAATATTCAGGTCGTGCGCCAGGAGGGTCATGAGATTTATTTCCTCATTTTGATTCGGGATTTTTTCAACCGATTTCTTATCACTGCTCATTTTCATTACAGTTCCAGCGCCAGTTCCAGTTCCAGTTCCGGTTCCAGGGCCAGTGATTTTAATTCTAATAGCTCCTCCTCGCGGCTCATCAGACTTTTTCTTCCTCATCACTTTGTTCTTCTTATTGGCTTCTTCATACTTTTCCAGCTCGGATTCAGACAGGCTGAGAATGTACTTGAGATCCGTGGCTTCCAACTCTGGGTGAATGTCTTCCGGCTTCTTTTTTGATCTTAGGGGTGAGACGGGCAAACTCATGGCGAGACCGGCGCCTAAACTCAACACGGAAGCTGAAACGGGTGGCGGTGGAGCTGGGATGTAACTGACGCCAGATTTATTTCCAGTTGTTTTGTTTTGAATCGGAGGCAGAGTCAAATTATTGTCCTTGACATAATGCACATTTTTGCTAGTGGTTCTCGTCGTGGTTTTCCTGCTGGTTGAAATGAGAGATGGGAGAATTCCGCCAACTCTAGTTTGAGTCTGGAAATGGGTTTGGTTTCGGCTTTTGGTTTTGGTTTTGGTTCTGGTTCTGGTGCTGTATCTTGTGGAGGGTGGTGGTGTGTACCGATTTACGAGGGAGGGAATTTTAGATTTCTTGAACCGTTCTGACGGGATGTCCGTGGGAGACAAAGTTTCTTGAGGTGTCTCGGGATTTTGAGGTTGAGGTTGATTTTCTTGCTGTTGTTGTTGTTGTTGTTGATCTTGCTGTGGCTGATTTTGATTCTCAATGGGTTTATCCTTACCGTTCCAAATATCAAGGAGCGGTTGAGTGATGATGGCATGTTGATACGCAGCGACGAGTTCTTCATCCGAAGGAAAATTGCCACAATTTGGACTGGTTACATTTATATCCGTGAGATAGGGACAACGAGTCAGGATTCGAAGGGCTGACAATGTGATCTGAAATATAATAAAAAAAAAAAAAACAAGAATGAAAAATCACCAGTGAAGATGCAAAATTAAAAATTGCCAAAAAATTACACATGTTAAATTACTCACGATTGATAATAAAATATCATGTATTTTTTTTATTTTTACACACTTTTTTTCCTCGACTTATATGAAGATATTGGAGATTTTGGAGGAAGGAGAATCCATGACGGAGGGATTTATTCGTGAGGCAACAATTATTATTCTCGAGGGAAAGTCTCTTTAAATCTAGATAAAAAGTGAAGAAAAACATAAACCATTTTTATTCAAGTAAAAATTATGAATCTAAAATCTAAAACGACAGAACAAAAATATGAAAAGTTTTAGTGTTTTTCTTACTTTTTAACTGTTTGATTCCTGGATTTGGCAATATTTTTGTTTTTCTCCTTTGTCTATTTAATATACTATCAGCACTATTTTTACTCTCGATCCCAGAGGATTCAGCATCATCATTATCATTGACATTGTCGTTGCCATGGTTATTTTTTCTATATTCCGTTTCAGAATCGGAGTCAGATTCGGAATCAGACGAATCCGAGTCACAATCAGCCCACCCGATAATATCCTCATCCTTTGTCCTATAAAATGAGTTTTTGAGAACAGTCAACTCTTGCAACTTGTCCAAATCCCGAAAGATGACGTGGAGGTCTGACGGCCTTGTGATGGAAACGCTGAGCTTGACCAAACCAGTAAATATTTTGGGAAGGTGTCTCAGTGCATTTGTCTTGTAGACGACTGTCCGAATCCCCGTCTTTGGATTTCGTGGCTCTTCAATGTTCCACACGAGTTCTCGGACGCTTGGATTAACACTTGCATTTTTCATACTGAGCATCAGAGTGGTTCTTAAGTAGGTGTGGTAGGATTTTGACTTTCGGGGGTTAAATTCAGTGGGGATGATATTGACACACAGGGATTCGAGGGAAGGGAAGGATGTTTTTATCTCATCAAAATTATCTATAAAGTTGTGAGCCAACGACAGTTTTTTGATGAAGGGGAAGATGAGGAATTCTGAATTTAGTCCATTTTTGTTCGATTCTTGTCTATTTCGTTCTCTGTCTCGATCTCTGTCTCTTTCTCGTTCTCTTTCACTTTCAAATGGGCCATGTTTGAATTGAACTTGGGTCTGGGAGTAGAACAAAGTGGAGTGTCTACACAAATCGAGCGAGTTGAGTTTATCCACTCCTGCTCGAAGGATGTCCGGGAATTTCATCCCCTCCTCACCGTGGTAGGGAAGACGAAGAGTCAGTTCTGTGATTGGGAATGAGGTCATGGCTTGAGTGAGAAGGTGATTAAAATTTAGAGATTCAAGTTCCAACTTTTTTTTTGTATTTGGATTTAAATTTGAATTTGAATCTGAATTCAAATTTGGCGCCACTTCTTCTTGCTTTGAATCCTCACTACTGTATCTATTTTTATTCAGGTTGAAATTGATTTTGTTTTTGTTGTGATTGTAGTTGAAATGATTATTGTCCGAACTGGATTCAGATTCCGAATATTCATCATCGTCATCTAAATCCGAAGTGCAGTCAAGATTGGCAGCGGACGTCAACTGAATAAAGTCCAATTGATCTTCCATCCGACCGCGAGGAAGTATCACCAATTTTCTCAGTCTCACCTCATCTTGAGACAAAGTCACCAGAGTGGAAATGCTGTTGAGGATTTCATTCTTCGGCACTTCCAGAAAATTCAGTTCCTTTAATAAATTAATAATAAAAAAATACATGAATTTACATTTGATATTTTTCAAATTTCAAATTTCCAACCACCGGAAAAAGCGGGAAAATATGAATGACGAAATTTTAACAAAGTATAATAATTATGTAAAAGGTAAAAGGTAAAAGAAAAGAAAATGATGAATTACATTGAGTTGAGGTGACGCTCGGAAGATTCGTTCCCATGAGAGAAATTCCTCGGAAACCCAATCGCCGGAAATTGTGATGCTCCGGAGAAAATCATTCGTTTTCAATGGGTGTGAATTTTGCTGTGGTCCTGAAACTGACACCGAAATTGGTGATGGTGTTGATATTGATGTTTTTGGGATTTTTCCATCATCATCATTCCCATCTTTGGAATTTTTAGACACCGGATCCACCCACACACTCACATTGTTGTAGGACACCCTCTCCAGGTTTTTAAAGAGAGAGAGGATCCGATAAACGGATTCTGTAGGACAAAATTGGACATTGTCCAGCGTGAGATGAAACACTTTGTGTCCCAGCAGTTTTATAAAGCTCAAGAAATATTTGGTGGGTTCCGGTCGGAGTCGAGGGATGAAATAGAGGTTGAGTTGAGAAATATGAAAATTTTTATAAAATACTTCCTCGCGCTCCTTCAACAACATGGTTTGGGCCTGGAGGATGAAACGGTAGAGGCTGATTGTCTCTTTATGATCGTGGGGAGCAATCTTTTTACTATTTGACTTCCACTCGGATTTACACAAGGGACAAACTCCCTCCAGCCGCACAACAGTCTTTTCTCGGAGGTAAGGCGTTGCTGAGTATTTCCAATACTCACACACCTCTCGAGCTCGCTTCAAATCCGGGATGGAAAAATATGCAAACAGACTTTTTAAAACCTGTGAGGAAATTCAAAAAAAACAAGCAAAGCAAAAACAAGGAATAATTACAAACTTGTTTTGAAAAATCGAGAATCAAGAATCGATAATCGAGAATGACAAACTAATCACAAGTCAAAAATCAAAATGCTTTTAGTTTTTAGTACTCAATTTTAATACATACCGCTTCATTTAAAAGGGGATTATGACCACTGCTTGCAGCCTCTTCATTACTGGTCAACTCTCTAGTCTCATCAATCGGCTCCATCGCTGTCATTTCTGTCTAGCGACTTTATAAAGTTTTGAGTATTTTCAATATTTTAAATTTCAAATTTTGGCAAAAATATTATTTCCCCCTGTTTTATGCATAAATTCGCCCTTTGTTTTGTAAAAGTTCGTGAATTTTAAATTTGTTGTATGATTTTTTTTTTGCACAGAAGTTCACAGAACTTTATTCTTCAATCTTCAAACTACCCACTTCAAAACTCTTTAATCTTTAATCAAGAAAGGAGCAACAATCAGCAACTTGTGGATTGTGGATATCAAAATTACAAGTGTGTAATAAAAACAATAAAAAATTCAACATGACGATGAAATAAAACTAAGAAATTAAATGTAAATTGTGATCAGATGCACTTGATTTGATTGTTGACGGTGTTTTGTGTTTTGTGTAAATTCCGTGGCAGATAAGGCCGTTGTAATCTGGACGGCGGAGGGAAGGCAACTACAACGATATTCGTATTTGTATTCTCAGCACAGGGAATTTTCCTCCAGTCTCATGTGTCCTTCTACACACATTCCACATTCTACATTTTTGGTTTGCCTTGAAATAAGAAATGTTTCAAGAAAAATTCATCCATGTGCATTTTCCTACATTCAGGATTAGCTTCAAGCTTCAAAGCTTCAAGCTAGATGTAAATTAGTCATAGTTTTGTTATTTATTATTTTTATGTACAAACTACAAACGCACTGTACATTGTGCACAGCATACAGAATACAGCGTACATAAATGTCCATTTAAATTACAATGGCCTTGCCCTATCCCCGTACAAAGAAAACCCAAATCCAAATCCAGTTTCACGTTTCACAGTCAGATGCACTTTGCACGCAACCTCAGCATTTCCAGTTCCATTCATTTGTATTTTGAGTTTCGTCTGGATTCTGGATTCTGGATTTCAAACTGTACATAGCAAACATGATGTGTATTACAAATTACAAGCAAGAGCAGCGAGGAAAACTAGAAACCAGGGTCAACAGGAAAAGAAGGAAAGGAAAACCAAGGTGTTGTAAAAAGGTAAAAGATGTAGCAAATAAAATAGTGAAAGCCCTTTCTCTTTTACGCCTTTACATTGTGCATTAGACATTGTACATGTTGCATACATCTCTATTTTATTTATGTCAGGCCTACATATGATGTGTATTATGTATGTAGATGAAAAATGCATACTCTTTCCTTTTTGACGATTGATGCTTCATGGTTGTAAAGGAAAATGAGTCAAAAATCATATTTAATATAGAGTATAAAGACTTTCACCAGTTTATGTATTACGTATTTCGTATTTGGTATACCTGTTTTATTTTGTCTTTGGTATTTGCTCCTACATGTTTGCGTTTCGTGCAGGTGAGATTTGGAAAGGCGATAAGAGTCAAAACGTACATAAATCAGTTCATATTTTTAGGCTTTTCCCAGTTCCCAATTCCATATTCCATATATACAGGGAAAATATCTGTATATACCTGTGCAAACACCAAACACGCACACATTTCATTTTTGTAGCTCGAGGCTTGTAGCATCAAAACTTAGAACAAGCAGTTGGGAATACTAAATACTTAATACAGTACACAGTATTTTGTATTATAAATTATAACATAGCATATACATACTTATTTTTATAGCTACAATAGTTTTCAGTTGACTTTTTACGTGTAAACGTAAAAGACAGGAAAAATAAAATTCCAAATTCCAAAGCTGTGCCGCTGTTCATTTTATACGACTCATTTCTCATTTCTCATTTTTATATCCATACAAAATGCAAGATACAAAGCAAAGGAAAATATAAAACATTGGCAAATTCTGAAATCTACACATGTGTTCAATGACGTTTAACGTTTATAGTGCATTATTTGGTACAATGATTGTGTTTTGTGCCTTTTGTGTATTTTTCATTTGTAAAATGTCCGCTTTTGTACTTTACATTTTACACCGTTTAGGTGTATTGTGTTCTTGTATTTTGTATTTGTGATTTGTGATGTCTGCAAACTGTAAAGCATTTTGAATATTGAATGCAGTTCCAAGTTCTAGTTTCTGAATGTAATATCATGTAATGACATTAAAATTGGAAATGGTCGTTTGCTGGTAGGTGATCGGCAGTCGGCATGCCTTTGAAATTTTTGTAACAAAGAACAAAGAAACTGATGTAAAATCTAAAATCTGAAAGTAACCATGAGCTTTTATTACGACATTTTGTCAACTGTCAATAATAATTATTGCTCTTGTTGACTATTGACTAAACTGACTATTGGTTGTTGGTTTATGGTTGAACGTTGGATGTTGGATGTTGACTATTAACGGTTAACGAGGCAATTTGGATTATGGGTTATGGATTGTGGATGAAAATTCATACTTGTATGCTGTATGCTGTATTTTGTATGATCAATGATCAATGATTGATGCTAAATATGGGTTAAATGACTTTTCAGTTCCAGTTCCAGCAAAAAGGAAAAACGAAAAAGAAATGATTCAAGGTTTCCTATTCAATGTTCAATGCTCAATGTGCATGTAAACATTTTTCCTTCACACACATTCAACGTTTCCTTTACATTTCCAATTCTAGATTCCAGATTCTAGATTCCAGATTTTCATAAGCTTGTATGTTGTATAAATAGTTTAATTATGTGCATGGACTCGGCCAGTCCATTTCCCGACTCTTTTATACACAAAATAGAAAATAGAAATGCTCAGTTCTCAGTTCAGCTCATTCTCATGTTCGGTGATGAAAGGATGGAATTAGCTCCCTTACTCGTTTATTATGCCTTCTCCTTTCTCCCCTTTTAGGTACTCGATTAGTTTCTTTATTTAGGTGTGTAATAAGATGGATTTGGAAAATTCGGATTTGAGATTTGACATTGTGAACTTGGCCATGACATAGATAATTATCGATTGACGCTTTCTGCATAATATTATGCTTTCTTACTCATTTCTCATTTCTCATTGTGGTCATTGGTCATTGGTTGAGTTTTACTTGAAACTTGAAACTGAAAGTGCTAATGAATAAAAAGTAATAAATAATAAATGCTCCATGCTCCATGAATCACCAATCATCATATTATTTCTTTTTCTCTTTAATCTTTTTCATGTAAATATTATACGCGTGTGTACATAGTACATGTAAATTGTAAATTTTACCGATATGAAAAAATTATTTATGGAGAAACAGTCAACTCATCTCTTGTGTGCTTAGATCTTAGATCTTATGTCTTTTGTATAAAAAATATTATTGCTGAATATTTTGTTTGCATGGGAAAAATGAAAAACATGACTGTTATAGGTTGTAGATTGTAGGCTTTAGAATGAGTTCCATTGTTGTCAAAATACTACAGCGCATTTTGCATATCCATTATCCAACGCCCTCTTCACTACACTCAAAACTGAGAACTCAAAACTAATAGTGAATTCTCAAGAAAATGAAAGTGTTTTAGGTTTTGATAAAATGTGTAATTAGAGTGTGTACCTTAATGTAAGCGATTCTAGATTCTAGATTCTCCATATGATATACGATATACAATATGCATGTATGATACAGTGATACAGTTCTACAGGTCTGGAGTTTCCAAGGTCAATTCTTTTGTTTTTTCCACCAGTTGCCTTCAAAATTCATAATTGAGGAAAATTAGGTTAATCAATTTGTAGATTTAAATTCAAGCACTTTCAACATTATGCACAAACTATGCTGGAATCTGAAATATTATATGTAAAATATAAACAGGTGTTCAACCTGCAATTCGTGGTCCATAACTCATAGTTTATAGTCCGTAATTGAATTGGTAGCAGAAATATGGTCAACAGTCAACAGTCAACAGTGCTTTCTGCCTGATTATACATATTATATTTTTACATGATCAAACATCAAAATGATAATACGGAGTTTATGATGATATTATGCATATTTTACAGTTTTTTGCCTTACTGGTGCAACTTTTGTCTACGAATGAAAAATGATAGGATGTTCAATGTTGAGCCTAAAGTTTAGGAGGATGCAATATGGGACATAAGTTTTCCGTCGTTCGTCCATAATCAGTAACCAGTAATCGGTTGCACGCACATCGATATGAGGATTAGTAATCAGTGTTCAGTGGATTAGAGAAAAAAACTTTGTTTAAGTCTCGTCGTCTTCTTGTGTACTTTTGGCTTATGATACAAAAACAAAAATAATGGGATTAAAAAATGTTTAATGTTGCTGTTGCAAATTATACCGTACATTGTGTATCAAAATTCTACATGTAAAATAGGCACAAGGCATATGTTTATACTACTTTATGACATTAGAATTTGTTCAATTGATCTCATTGTGGTTTAGTAATACGAACAAGAATTAGAAATCCGCTGTACACTTAAATCTCAAATGGACCAGAAATTCGTAAAACCAAATAAAAAGAAACGTTGATAATTGATAATCAGTAGACAAAATAAACAGACGGTGATGAAAGTTTGGTGAATTTTTCTTTTTGCACAATCTAAATTATACAATCTACAGAGTAAATTGTAAATACTTGTGAAAAATACAGGAGAATTGGACATTTTTAATCTGTTTAATTTAAAAAATTTCAACATGGAGTACTGCGAAATGTGTAATTCCTCCGTGTATAAATTCGGGAAATCTCATCCATCTATACAGTTTGTTCTTCTACATCTAATGCCTACAATCTACAGTTTTCACCTCACAAATTGAACTCAACTAGAAAACTGGTGTTTTCTTCTCCATTAAAAAATATTTTAGTTCTTGGAATTCTCGTTTAGAAATATACACAAATTTTTTTTTTTTTACATCGTCTTAGAATAAAAAGTAGGTTTCAAATATTCAGTATGAAATCAATACCAATTCTGCTAATTTACTCAGTTCTTCTCATCTCCTTTGTTCATTGTGATAAATCAGGTGTGCTTTATTTATTTATTTATCCGTTTTTCAAATAATTATTGTATTTTTCATTTAAATTTGATATAAAATGTATGTTGTTGTAAATACGTGCAAAATACGTGTGTATATTAAATATTTGATGAGTTTATATCGTATTTTTGTACGTCTTTATTCATATTTATATTTAAATGCATAGATGTCCAATCAGGATCAGATTCATCTTTTTGGTACAAAAGTATACTGAAAGGAGCGGGAATCTTGGAATTTGCGTACGACTGTACAGGAAAAGTTGATGGGAATTATCCACATCCGAGTACGTAACACAAAACACAATACACAATACAAAATAATTACATTTTATGCTGCAAACAATAATCAACAATTAAATGTATTTGATTAGAAATTTCTTTAACTTATTTTTGACCCTTAGCAAAATGTGAAATGTACGTTGCCTGTGTGGCTCAGACGTATGCATATGAGATGCCATGTCAATTGATGGAGGACGGTGTAACTCGAAAGCATTATGTAGCAGAATCTGGTCCGGATCCGGCCAAATCATACTGTGCTCCACCTTGGTTAGCGGGCTGTGATCCGAGTGCAAAACCACCCAGTGCGTGCACTCCTTCAAACTGTAAATTAGAAGGCGAATGTCGCACTTACCGGCAGTGTGTGGCAGAAGATCCAAATTTCCCGGATTCGGGTACTTGGGCCTCTCAGGAGTGTGGAGCTGATCTATTTTGGAATCCAGATCCAGAAGTTGAAAATTGTGACTACTTTGTTAATCTGCCCCAGGATGTACAAGACAAGTACGAAAGTGATACAGCTTGTATCGAGCCGTGTGGATTTTATCAGGAGGAAAAAGATTGGTGCAGTCCTCGATACACCCTCAGGTCAGAGTTCCAGGGAACTGATACAGATCGATATGTATCACAGACATGCCCAGAACCACCTGGTCCCCAATATGAACTATTATATTGGTCCCCAGAAAAACTGTCTTGTGACAAATGCTCACAAGTTACATATCCAGATGGTACTCCTTGTAGCTGTCCTGCAACTGTCAATGCACTGTAAACTGCAATCTTCTATTTAATAACATTACTAATTGTACCAATATCTATAATCTATACTTAAAAAATACTTTTTTAAATGATAAAATCATGCAATAAAAGATAGTAAAAAATGAAACGCATCAAAGAATGTTGTAAAATAATTAAGTAAGAAATAAAAATATACTTCGAACTTTGAACTCTGATTTTTCTCCTCCGTTGTTTATTCATGAATCATGATTCATGTTGAAATCTTCACCAATGGCACAATTTACAATTTGTAAGACATATTCATAACTTTTATATATTGTAGTAAAATGAAAAATTATGGTGAAAATATTGGAAAAACATACCTGAAAAATACGCTGAATACCGAGTATTCAATGTGAGTAAGAAAATTTAGCGTTTTTGAACTTTCCATCAAAAAAACAACCAAAAAAGTTGTAAAGCTGAATTCTGAAATCACAACTGAGGTACATACAAAAAAATACAAGGAACAAAATGTAAACAAAACTGCAAGTACACACTACACACACATTTTAGACAGAAAAAATCATGGAAAACCAGAACAACAACTAGCAACTGTCATATTTATCTTTGTGTGTATGTATTAAGTATTAACTATGTAGATAATATCACATCCTCATTGTCATTCAAAAGTTAAAAGTACATAAATACTAAATACACACAGAATGTTCCAAATTTGGCATGGTCAATTTGACTCTTGACTCTTGAGAGATGAGAGAAAAAAAAGCTCAATCATTCATTTATTATCACTTTTTGCATTGAGAATTCAAAATGACAACAGAATGGGAAATTTTATCAATTATCAACAATCCCCTCAATTGATGGTCGCGTATCGCGTACTAGTATATGCGTGTGTGTGATTCGCTACAGTTTTGAATTTTGAAGGTCTAATATCCACATCTGCCATGAAACGTTGGAGAATCTCGATATTAAATAAATACACATGAAAGTAAAAACCCAGTACAGTAGAAAGTAGAAAATAAAATGTAGCCGTATTCATGTGTGTATTGTGTATTGGGCAGCCATCGGATTCATACAAAGGATATGTACATATAGTTATGATTTATGATTGATTGACATAACGTTATTGGTTATTGGTTATTATTAGCAATTGACAGCTCATGTTTGATGATGCGTTTTCTGCTTTAGTTTGTGCATTTTGTACACTATTTAAATTTTAATAACATAATTAATTGACTAGCTAATCAACTAATCAAGAATCCAGAGGGCATAGATACTAGATAATTTAATGATAAGAAAACATGGATGAGGATTGAGCACTAAACACCCATGTGAATTGAACTCAATTAAGATGGGAGAATCAGGACATGATTGACCATTTCATTTTTCATACAGTAAATCCCGTTCCCAATTCGCAGTAATATTTCATCCCTCTCTCTGTTTTGTTCCAAGTTCCAAGAGGAACAAAAACAATTAAAAACCAAGTAAATTTTGTTTTCAGTTAGTTTTCAATAGTCAAGATTCAAGATGAAATTTTTACTATCTTTATTGATTTTGAGTGTTGCTGCTGCGACCGTTTCCAGTTTATCTGTAGCTGGAAGAAGACATCAAAAACCAGGTACGCCGTACAAGATTGATTTTATTTTTCATTTTTTAGGGGTTTTTATTTTACGTTGGCTGTCAAATACATCATAATGTAGAATGTATTAAAAAACTGATGAATAATTTCTAATATAATTTATGTGTATTTATTACAGTTGGAGTAAACCCGATCCAAAAATATTTGGAGACTTTGGAAACAAATAATTTGGGTGACCTTGTCATCTCCCTCATTCACAATTTGATTGCGGACTTGGGAGATCCATATGAAGTGATTACGGATGAAATTTCCATCCCAATTTTCATTGAAGATATCATCACAGTTAGTGGAGAAGTTAATGTTAGGTAAATATCAAATACATAATACATATATATTGGGAAAATATTATATTATGCTTGAGAGAAAATACAATATGTGGAACTGAATATGAATTTTGGCCGAATCGAATTTTATAATTTTGGCGCTGCGATTGCAAAAACAATATGTA
>JAQGBH010005444.1:0-14329 GCA_034698265.1 Sminthurinus aureus | reverse complement strand
TTGTCATTTCGTCTTCAAAATCGTCGCTGTTCTCGTCGTCGGCCGATTTCTTTGTCGCATTTCAGAGTAAATTTCAGCCTCAATCCAAGTTCTGAGGTTAATGTCACTTTGACTTTTGAATAAAAATTTGTGGCTCATGCACGTTTTTTCATTTGCAAAAATCTTTGAGACATTTGCATTGTTGTTTTCTTGTTCATTTTCTGGACAGGCCATAACAAATAACAATTGTCTTTTTAATGAGGAAAATCATGGAACGAAATCTTTTGACTGCTGCAAAACGAAACGGATTTCCCAACGAGTCAAAAATTATGATTGTAAAACTGAAAATGAAGTTGAGGTGCAAAACGGATCGGATGTTGTCAAATTTTGTGGTTTTTTTTATTCCTTAGTTACAAAAACCATAGCAACGAATTTTTTTGGAGCAACTATAATGTCTGTTTGCTTACACGGCCAAAAGTTTCTTTTGTTCTTTGTATTAGACTTTCTCTTTCAACTATCAACGACTTGGAGGTCTGGGTTGTTTTTTCAGTAAAAATTTAAAATACAAATGAGAATATCAAAATGAAAAGGATGAGCAAAATTTGACACTGAATAAAAAATGATTCTGTTTGCCGTTTAAAATAAAAACAATTTCATAAGTCATAAACGCGTAATCGAAAACACTCAGCCAATTTGTATTTGTAGACATCTGTGTAAACGCGAGACTCGAGTACACGTGTCAAGAGCAAAGTTTTTTATTACGCTAGTTTTAAATGAAAATGAAATTCAAAGTAATTCCACCATATGAAAATGTGTCAAATTTTGCACAGAACAATTATTGATTATTTTATATCAAACTCAAGCCTTTTTTCATTTTGGTCAATTGTTTTTAGATTTTCCGAGTTTCTGCATATTGACTTTGAAAATTTAATTTCATCACTCACATAAAAATTGGATGAAATTTTGCACTTGACTTTTCGACTTCAAATACTCGAAGCTCGATTTCGATGTCCATGTTTTTCCATTTGAAATTTGAAGCATCATCGACCACTGTCAAGTCGCACAAATTATTAGATATTTTACAACAACTAACTTCAAAAAGAAATTGTTGCAAAATAATTCCGTTGTATACAACGAGTAACGATTAAATTCGTTTAAAAAACGTTTACGAAAAATCTTGTAAAATTGCATACCCTTGGAAATAAACTGACACTTTAGCAGTCAGCAGGGAAAATCTACAAAATGAAATAAAAATCAAAAATCAAAAACCAAATTTAAATCTCGAAATGTAAGAAATTTCTGTTGTTTCTGTTCTCTTTTCAAATGGCGCCATTTAATTCTTGCATGAACTTGATACTAATTTTTATGGCTTTTGTGCTGAAACATTCATCCAGCTTGACCAACCCCGAAAACGGAGAAAACGGAAAAGGAATTTTCCTAGAGTTTCCAATAGAACAAACGACTCTACAAAATGTAGATTTTGTTTCGATTTTGGATGACGTGGCGAAAATCGGTTGCTGGATTCATCTCGCTGGAAATATTCTGAACGGAAACAAGGACAACGACAAAGAAATTCAACTGGCAGCTCAAATCGGCAATATTGAAATGCAAATACCAAACCAACAGCAGGATTCACATAGTTTTTTAATCCCAATTTTGTTGAGACACGAAGAAAAAGTTTCAGAAAAGAAGTACATGAATTATTTGAGTGACGGACTGAGCGCAGCAGCTGATGCAAAACATTTGTTTTGTTTCATCAACATGTTTTACTGGCCGCTGAGCTTTCGAAATGAAGAAGAAATGGGAATGTTAAAGGATAGAATTTCCAACGCCCAAGCACAAATGGAAAGATACGCTGAAAGTGGCGCACTTTGTTCCCTTTTCATTGAGGACGGAAAATGCAAGCAAAAACGCAATTCAGCAGCCAAATTTACGATGGGTTTTCTTGAAATCTCGGGCCAAGGAAATGTCGTTTTACAGGGGAAAAATAAAGACAGTCAAAACGAGCAAGAACCAGAAAATTTCCCACAACCTTTTGTCTTTAACTTTCTCGACCGGGAAGAAGGTGGTTTATTACATTTATTACCTCTTGTTGCTGTCACAATTCCCACATCAAAATCAAAATCAGCAACTCAACAAAACTTTGCCAAAATGGAGATGGAAATTTCTGGCGTCTGGTTTGTAAATCACTGGAATGTTTTAAATGATCAATTCAACGCAGAAGCACCCTGCGAAAATCCAGGTCAAAACCCTAAATCCTTTGAAAACTTGTCATGCTATTTCGACGTCCTGTCAAACAACAGAAATAAAAACTCCGGAGTTGAAACACCGAAATCAAAAAACATTGAATCAAAATCCTCATTACGATTCCAAACTCCCGCTGATCGATTTCACCCCGTCGAATTGACGTCAACTCTGGAAGGCTTTTTCAGTTCGCTTGTCTTCAATGTCACTTGGAAACAAAGAAAATGGGTGCTTCGTGGCGAAGACTGGAGATTAGCTGAACCTCGAAATAGCCAGAATTCCACCAGGAGATTTTGGTTTTCGGGATTTTTTTCCCCTTTGGATTTTTACAGGAAGCAGAAACTACAAATTTATCACCGCCGACAGTGTCCACCAGACAAAAAGTAGTCTGCAGATCTACACGACGCCGTTTCAAAAACAAGTTTGGACACTGCTTCTCGTTTCCATGGTGATCACCGTCGCTGCTCTTCTGATTTTTGATTTGGTCAAAAATTGGAAAGCAACTGCAAAAACTTCGAGTATCTGGAAGAAACTGTCCGAACTTTTTTTGTGGATCATCCGAATTTTGCTGGAACAAAATGATCAAGAAATTCCTCCAGGAATCAAAATTCAACAAGAAAATCCTGTGAAAAATGAATGGACTGGAGTTCCGATTCGATCGATTCGCCTGATTTTGGGCGTTTGGCTGATGATGAGTTTGATTTTGGTGAATGGATTTCGCGGGATCATCAAAAGTGACTACACGCTCGATTTTCCGTTTGCAAGTGATCCGAAGTGGAACAGCTCGACGGATTTCATCAAAGATGGCGACTTCTTCGTCTACTACAACCAAATGGACTGGAAATGTGGAACCGAATCTAGCCCGGAGAGAGTGTATTTTAACTTGACTAAAACTGCAAATTATTATGACCGTAAAAAGCCACCTTTTCTTAAATCGAGGATTGAATCATATGAAAATGAAAATGTGAAGCCCCGATGTCGTTTGCTGTGCAATTTTGCATCCATAAAACTGCCATTTAAAGCCCTATATCCACTACCCGTGAAAAGCAAAGGGCAAAATTCCCTGTGAAATTTTCGCTACAGTGAAATTCCAGGGAAATTAAAAAAAGTTCACGCCGAATTTCACTGCTGTTTTTGCTTTGCAGTATCCACTATCCACTTGGAGTGAAATTTATATAGTACCAAAAGTACCATAGCCACGGATCTGCCCTTCCATGCATAATTTTACAAAGACGATTAGGTTGACGTCTTTGTGTTCAAGGACAAAAAATTGATTGGCCTATGCAAATTTTATTTCCGGTTTATTTTTAACGTATGTGCTAAAATATTGTTCCTCTTGAGTGTCTTTAACAATGGATCTAACTGATGAGTTGACCATTGCATGGATAGGATTGGCTTTTTTGCATACACGAAGTTTGATTCGGAAAAGGAGACAAAGACCAAAGATGTGGGTTAGTTCCTACCTGAAAAAAAGAAACACCAAAGGACGCTTTCAAAGTGACGTGAGTTTCAATCAAAGTTCAAATCCGTCACACAAAGTATAAAAACGTAGAAACGTTAGAAATATGCAAGAAATGTACTTAATTTAATCATACTGCAGTTTCAGGATATGAGAGATAATCCAGAATATTTTCAGGAGAATTTTCACATGACCGTTCAACAGTTTGATCACTTGCATAATTTGGTGAAGGAGCGACTAGAACCACAGGCTTACACAAGACCGGATATAATTTCGGGCTTAGAAAAACTGGCCGTGACGCTGGAGTATGTATTTTGTAGCTCATAAAAAACAACACAATTTAAAAACAAAAAATATCTCTAGGATTAATTTTCAAAAATTACCTCATCACTAAAATCACAGGTTCTTGGCGTCTGGAGATATACAAAGACATTTAGCAAGCAGTTATAGGATATCCAAACAAAGACTAGGGAAAATAATAGAAACGACAAGTAAAATCTTACACGATGCACTTCAAAATGAGTACACAAAGGTAAATATGCACATACAGTATACAGGCGTAAATTTGTAAGGACAATTTTTAAATTATACTCATTTTGAAACTGTAAATTAGGAATTGACGGCCGAACTATTCACAGAAGTTGGCAATCAGTTTAATTCCCGTTGGAATTTTCCAAATGTACTGGGCTGTCTCGATAGAAAGCACGTATACTTAAAATGTCCACCCCAAGGAGCAAGCCAATTTTTTAATTATAAAGTTAGAAACCCTTTCAAAATTTTCAGCACACAGCAGTGCCCAATTTTGATACACAAATTTAATATTTAATATTTAACTCATTGTAGGGTACGCATAGTATTGTTTTGATGGTAGCAGCAGATGCTGACTATCGATTTCTATATTACGATATTGGTGCCTACGGCAGTGAAGGCGACAGTGGAATTTTCCGTCGATGTGAACTTGGTCAACTCCTTGCAAAAAATAGGCTCAAAGTCCCTGAGGACCGAGTTGTCTATGGTCATTTAATTCCTTATGTTTTTTGGCCGATGCTGCGTTTCCCCTTAATCGACATATCTTAACTCCTTACCAGCCAACAGCAAGAAATCCTTTGACTGATCAGCAAAATATTTTCAATTACAGGTATTTAAAATCATAACTGAAATTGTCATTTGTGGCTGAAAAATAGTGATGATTGTGTTGGCGTAAATTTAGAATTCGAGAAATTTGAGTCTGAAGTCTCTTGATCATCATACTGAATTTGAACATAATTAATTAATCTGTACATATTTGAACAATCTAGAAATTTGAAATTCGTTGAATTTTTTTGAAAATCAGTTAGCTCCTGGCCTTAAGTGTTGTTGAGTACGTAAAAAAGTGAGCTTATGCCAACAGGGTCGTTTCCTTGTTTCACACTACATATATTATTACAATTTATATAAAACCTTTTTATGTTTTGCAAGATTGAGTAGAGCTCGTCACTGTGTGGAAAATGCTTTTGGAATCTTGTGTGTAAGATGGCAATGTCTGGCTAGGACTATGTATGTAAAACCAGCAAAAGCTCAAAACATTGTCGCGGCTTGTTGTTCACTACACAATTACTTAATGGCAAGCGACAGAGAAGTATACTGTCCGGCTGGTTTTGGCGACTCTTTTGCAAATGACGGGACAGTAATTCACGGAAGTTGGAGGTCAGCTGTTCCATTAAATTCAATGTTTGAAAACAATTTACCAACCAGCTCTACTCGAACGAATACACAAGGCAAAAGCATCAGAGATCATTTAGCTGCTTTCTTCAGTTCTCCGCAAGGATCCGTTCCGTGGCAGAGAAACTCGGCTTGCTTGTAACGATTATTTTATATTTAATAGTATACAGAAAATAGATTTTATTTACCTATGCATTTAAAACACTAGTTTTTTTGTTTAACACAATATGTAGCGCAAATAGTAAATAGCATATTTTATGAAACGAAGTTTATTTCTATAATCCTTAGTCATAAAAAGTAAATATGAATTCTTACAAAATTATTTGAAAAAGTCAAAACGTGACCGGTTCACAGAAATATGTTTTATATGAATTCAGGGAATACAAAACTACAACCTTTTTACATAATACAACACATAATATTGCTAATGCATAGTGCATAATGAATAATAGAATAATAATTTTTGAGTACATAATAAATCATGGATATTTTAAGAGTTATTTGGCAACTGAGTAATGATGATGAGCGATGATTCATATCTCTTCATTTCCGCATATGCAATTTGAACAAATTGCATATTTATGTCTTCAACTGTATCTTCAGCATACGATCTAAATTTGACCACAAAGAGCTGTATTTGAGTTTAGATTCTTCCTTCGGTTCAACTTTGCTTACTTCCGCTTTCCGCATGCTGATCATTTCCTTGATTCCATGAACCAGTTCTACGCCAACGTCCATAGCAGTCTCGTCCTTGCCTTTTCCTTTTCTCTTAGTCTGCCCATCCGCCTGAAATACCAGACATAGTTTTTTCTATAAAAACTGTCTAGACGTTTATTATTATAAGAATTGGAATTATTTGGTAAAAAATCCGTATGCAAATGAGGTGAATTATAAATTTTACGTACATAACTATAGACAGACGTTACAGTTTTTTCTATTGGGATTCTTGGTGTGGAATTGGAAGTGGAAGCAGAAGCAGAAGCGAAAGTGTCAGTTGTGTTGAAATCATCAACGGGCTGTGAGTTCACTGAATAGGAAGAAGCAAAAGGAGAAGAAGGAGAACAATAGATATCGTCACTAACTGCACATTCTGTTTCTGTTTGTGATGAATACGATGTGGCTGCTTTTTCTCTTATTGATTTATTAATATTCTCCAAATTCAAATCTACTGAGTCATCACTGTCATATTTTTCGGCAGGGACATTCTCTTTATTCGTGGAAATTGAAGAAATAGTCCTGCATTTGTGAAATATAAATGTATTAGATGATGTCAAGTGGCATTTTTTGAAACAAATAAAGAAAAAGGCTGTCGCTAAACATAAATCATATTTTACCTCCGCCGCGGAAGGTTCTCAGACAAAAATTTCAAATTTTTCCAGACATCCCAATCTGCACATTCATCCTCCTCTCCTTCTGACTGTTCGCCACCTGAATCGCCAGACACTCCTAATGGCCGTGTTTTCTTTCTATAGCGTAGTTGATCTTTCATGGATTTCCAGAGATCTTTACAGTCAGCAACTGTAATTGCAAGAAAGAGTCAGGTTATTTGTAAAGTAGTATTACTGTTGTTTAGGAGGTTTTAAGATTGGCTGTGAATTAAACAAAATATGCTTGTGTTTTATATAAAAACCTGTAAACTCCATTGTTTCAGCGATTATGTTCCAAGTTTTCAAAACCATTCGTCCATTTCTATGATCAGGGTTGCTCAGCTTCCAAATTTCAGGTTTCAATTTCATCAGTTGTGCCATTTTCTTCCTTTCACTGTCATGAAATTCTCTGGATTTCTTTGATTTTTTCTGAGTCTCGTCTCCTTCAGGCCCCTTCGATTTTTTTGCCCTCGGCTTTGAGCATCCTTCTCCTAGATTTCTTTTACCCGTCATGCTCTGTAATAATAATTACCATCAATATTTTTGGATACAAATCTTGTTTAAATAACGGAAAAAAGTTTGAATGGAAATTTATTTACCTACCGGAAATTACAGGTTATTGAAGCCAAAGGTAGAGATTTTTTGGAAGTGTCCTCACAAGTCAACAGCTTACAAATGAATGATAATTTAACTAATTCAACTCCTATCATCAGTACTTTAAAATTAGCTCTCCACTCTAAATGAAGATGCATCGCATTGAATGCCGAATATTTGCATCACAGGTTGCGTCAGTTTTTGTAAGCAAGCACAATATTGTTGATATGAGTTTCCATAATGAATGCGCCCATGACAACTTACAAAAACAACTTTCTTGCAAAAATTTCATTTCACGGCGAGTTTTCGCTAACAAATATTTCCCGATGATTTCACGGGGAAAAGTAAAGTAGTGGATACAGAAAAGTGGAAAACAGCGTGAAATTTTCGCTTGGGCGGTTCACGCTTGTTTCACGGGTAGTGGATAAAGGCCTTAAAGAATCTGGTTGTCAAAATTTTGAGCCGTGTCAACAACTTTACAAACTTGAACTTCTCTTGACCCGTCAGAATATAACATGTACAGATGACTTGTCTAAACTCATCACCGACAAGTTGAGACACCCAAAAACCGTTTTCATGACGACGGCTCAAGATTTTCCATTTTTCTGGAATAAATTCAAACGGCAGATGAAAAATCATCCGGAACTCAACATAAAATTTGTCCACAATTCAGAAGAAAAAGACGAGAAGGTTCAACAAATTTTTGGATTTACATTCGATTTTCGTTGGTCGAAAATAAATAGAAATGATGCAGATTTCATTTTGAGTCCGCTAAAAATTCTGCTGAGTTCTGGAATTTTTTGGTGGTGGGAAAAATGGGAGCAAATCAAATTTCACGGGGATCGACAAATTTGGAGAAATTCAACGGAATTCGTCGACGAGTCTCTCGCGGAATTCAAACCACTTTCATTTCAAGATTCAGATGTTCATCTCATTTTTTTTCATCTGGCTCCTCTTTCTCCTTTTTCCTGGAATCGTGTTTGTCCTTGAGATCATGTGGATGTTTATGCCTAAAATTTGGGGTAGAATTCAATTTGTCTACAAACAACAACGACAGAAGATTTCACTCAGAAAACCCACAGTGGTTCAAAAATTGATCATTACTTTCCCCTTTCTAGTTGACGAGGACGTTTTACGACAAGAATAAGGATTTCGGATTCAAAATACAGAGGCAAAGAAACTTTATACTTGATAAAGATTGCAGAAAATAATTATAAGACAAACTTCAAAACGGATTTGGACTTGCATTAGCTAAACTCAAAATTATTATTATTGACATAAGAAAAATTTGACCTCTGACCTTTGAATCCTCTGCTGGTTGCTGGTGATGTCATGTTTTGGACACCTTGCGGTGCTTACCAACACATATTCAATGTTTAAATTAGACATTGGATAGATTTTAATAGAAATTATTAGAATATTTAAGACTAGAGTCTTTGTTGTCATGGATTTTGTGTACAGTATTAACGAAGTTTTATCAAAACCAAATAACTTTTGTACTTCATATTTCACTTAACCAATCTCATTTTCTTTTATCAGTTCAATTGTTGTTCTAGTATCTAGAATCTTGAATGTTTTTAAACGTTGAGTCCCCTCTAAAAAATGTCAGACACCAAGTATCAAATATCCAAAATCCACAACTAATTTAATACAAAGTACAACTTACAAAATTCAAAATTTTTAGCATCAATCAATGTCGTGAGTCTTTAATCTTGTGTCTTGAATCTTGATACCGTAAGATGTGTTTCAGTTCTTCAATAATTAACTTGTCACGAGCATCAACAGCACAAAATAGCACAGCAGAAGAATCTCACAAACTTCAAAATTCAAAAGTCAAAAGTCACTTGGCACAAGTTGGTCGACTTTAGTTGAAAATATTGCGCTGTAATTCGATATCTAATCCTCATCAGAATCAGAACCAAATAGCAATCGAAATTTCACTCCAGTCAAATCCAGGTGCATTCATTTAAATCAAGTCGCGTCTAGTTTCTCTTTTCTACTGCAGTGACCACCGTCAACCACAAGTCAAAATGCCAGACCTTCGTCCTGACAAACGAGTTGTGCAGGAAAAGGACAAGAAAGACAAGGATAAAGATAAAAGGAAACATTTTAACAAGACGCGCGAAGGAAGGATCATGATCGAGCGACACAAGTACTAAAGACAAAACTGAGCATTGCAATTTACAAATTTTTATTATTATTCATTTGAATATTTGATGATCAAATTCGTAACCGTATTGAATACAAAAACGTTTTTAGTGAATTGACCTACCGCCTTCGTGATCTCTTGAAGCCCACCTACCCACTAAATCTGGTCTACTCCCCTTTCCCAATCCTCGCCGTTTTCTCCATCATTTCACAAGGAGCTCGCGGCACCACCAAGGATGAAATTGTAACTACTTTCAAACTCCCGCTAGATGACTCTCTCCTCCGCAAGGGACTCGCCTACATCTGTTCCTCTCATGAAAGAAATCCACAGAATGAAGCTATCCCGTTCAATCTCCTTATTTACACTCAACTCTATGTCAAAAAAATCCCGAGCCTCACTCCAGAATTTTATAAATCCATCACAAACTTGTTTGAAAATGCGGATGTTGAGGTGAGCACAATTTTTTATTTTATTATTTCATCACCACGATCTTTTCTTTCAACCCAAAAATTTAAAATTTATAAATCCCGCTCTTTTATTTTTTGATGGAATTTAAAATACAGGAGCTAAATTTTGAGATGAAGATGCTGGCCGCGGGTAAAATAAATGACAGATTTACCAAAGAGTTGAATGATCATGATCTGGATTTTATCAAACCAAGTACTAAAGTAATTTTTTCATCAAAAATCAAAAATACAAAAATTATTATTATTATTTTTTGAATATCATTTCGCTTTGTTTTGAATTTAAAATTTTAAAATTCCACGCTTTCCTTTTAAAAAGTTGAATCTCCTCTCATATTTGATGTTTGATGATTGGTGATTAGTCGATTTGAAATCAAATACGCGGGTCATAATTCTAAACGCGGGTTCTTTCTATGGGAAATGGCGGTATGATTTTGACATCAATGATACGAAAAAAACACCGTTCTATGTCAATAAAGGAAAAGTGGTGGACGTTTGGATGATGGAAATGAACGCCAAATTTCCAGTAATTTTTCATCAGAAATACAAAAATTATTATTATTATTATTTCAAAATCTCTTTGTCTTGAATTTTAAATTTCCACCTTTCTTTCTGCAGACTTGCACATCATTCTTGATGTGATTTTTCTTCTTTTTATTTATAGTACGCCTTCCTCAAAGATTTTGATTGTCATCTTTTATCGCTTCCATATTTTTCCGTATATTTTCTATTTTCTATCCTCTTCAAAATTTTAAACATTTTCCAGTATTTTTGTTAAAATTCATAATAATAAATAACAATAAAAATAGTGTTTTTGTTTCCTTTTTTTTCGTAGCACACGACAGTAATCATGCTATTTTTTGTCGCGCAATCGGAAACAGGATTGTTGACCATTGAAAAAAATTTGAAGCGAATGTCTCCCGTTGACATTTTACCCAGACTCTTTTCTCATCCCGAAAGTCAAGTTCACGTTTTCCTCCCGAGATTTGAAACCAAGGATCTTGTTGAGATGACCGAGCAAATGAAAGAAGTAAGTGGCAACTCGATCCAAAATATTCGATCCAAAATATTTGATTAATTTGCCTTGAACTCTGAGTTTTTGAAAAACCCAAATGAAATGGTTTTTGCTATTTATTATTATTTTCGTTTATTATAAATTATAAATTTTAAAACTTTTGTCTTTTAGCTCGGAATAAAATATGCATTTGAGAAGCAGAAATGTGATTTCTCTGGGATTTCAAAGGAAGACGGAGTTGTCGTCTCTCGGGTTTTCCAGCGTTACTTTATTTCTGTGAATGAAGGAGGTTTGGACCGACCGCCACCTCCTCAAAAAAATCCGCCAGGAGCGCCACCAACAATTTACGTGCCCTCAGCCGCTTCCGCCCTGACAGAAAATCAGTCTTCGAGTGTCTTTACTGGTAGTGTCGCTAGTAGTGGGCCATTGAGCGGGAGTTTTAAAATTAACCCGCCAGCTTTTAAACCAAATCCGAGTCCAAATTTAAATACAAATACGAATCCGAATCCGAATACCAATATCAAAATAGCTCCGAATCCAAATCAAAATCAAAATCCGAAACCGATCCCGAATCCGAATCCAACTGCAAATCGGAATGCAAATGTGAAAGACAACTCAATTGTTGTGCGGATGGATCATCCATTCCTCTTTCAAATAGTGGATACGGAGACGAAATTTATTTTGGTGAGCGGGATTTTGAGGGATCCCACAAAACTTAGCACTAATCCACGTGACATCAAGTGGGTGAAAACAGGAACTAGTGCGAATATTATCACTTGTATGACTCTAGTCACTTGACCCTTGATTCTTGATATTGTTTTTTCGAGTTTAATATTATTATGAAAATTTCAATAAAAGGAAAAAGACAAAAAATAAACAAACTGTATGCTTAAAAAACAGACGATGATCTTAAGTTCTAAATTAATGAAATGAATTCCATTTTAACTCGTTAATGTTGCAAAACTATTTTTATTTTTCAATTGATCATGTTGCAGTTTGCAGTGGCAACTGCTAACCAATTTCGATGCTGTTAGTGTTTACTTTGCTCAAACGAAGAGTAAAAAGTATAGGACAAAAGGAAAACAAATAAAAAATAAAGATCAGGCTCATTTACATTCGTATCCTGTTGAAAACGAACAACGAGCTCCTGGATTTGCCAATGCCAATGTCAATATCAATGGCAGCACAAGGATTACAAAAGTCGTGGTGGTGGCTGGGCTAATCTTGACCGAGTCATTACACAAATTTCCTTTACAATTGCACAAAGTTAGGGTCCCTGTCTCAGAACCCTTGAGCGGTACAGAAGTGCAATTCAAGGAGTATTCAGCGGCTCCGCAATTTTTTCGAACAAATGTTCCCTTTTTATCTGGAGGTGCTGTGACCTCATAAACTCGTTTTATGCAATGTCCCTTGATCACGTTATCATCCGTAGGACAGTCAACTTTCCCGTCTTTGCATGCAAACGGATCGGTTGTTCTCGCTGTTGGTTTAGGCGAATTGGGAAGGTCAAAGTCCTGACAGTAACACTGGATGCTCTTTTCGTCACCTGTGTTCAGTACCAATAGAAAGTAGAAAATATTGTACAATAGGAATTTATATTGCATCACAAAGTCGAAACTCAAAATTCTAAACTTGAAATATTACTTGAAATTTTAAATACCATATTTGGAAACTAAAAGGTTATCGGTATATTTGTCCGTCTCTAAATTTAAACATAGAAACAAGATTGAAAATTTTTATAAATGAAACAAAACTATACCCAAGACGAAATCTGCCAAGGATAAAAAAATTGCAATGAGGAGGATGGAGATCGGCCGGGTGGGATTTTTGGGGAACATTCTTCAATTCTTCAGCTTGGCTTGTTTGAAGTTTGAGGTTCCAAAATTCAAATACAAAGTTTCGAGTTTTGAATTTTGAATTCTTATTTATTTTGCCGCTCCATTCGTAATGTAATGGGGAAGTTTGTTTGATTGGATTGCTGTTTTTTTACAGTATCTACAGCAACGGTAAAAATTTTCTTGTAAAATAAATCGCAAAAATCTGCAATTTACATTTTTGACTGGTGGATGTTTTTATACTTAAAACTTTTTTTGCAAGGAAAATATTTGCACTTTCAATTACTTCTTGACTTAAAATTGCTCCCGGAAAAAATGGAAATAATTGAGAAATGTTATCCATTTTATCGGACTTTCTATGTATCCACATCACGGGGGAAAATTATCGCCAAACTGTTCTTCATTATGCTGAGTTACAAAGTTCCAATTTGCAATTACGTACAATTTTCTTCATTATTCCATTTCCGCTAGCAGTTTCCGCGTTCTGGTCAATTTGTCAAAATCGACCAGGCTTTCTTTGTGGATACTTCCGACTGCCGACTGTGATGTGAATTTGTATTTAGAAAAGCCAGAGAAGATTTCAAAATCAAAAGAATCCAAAGTTGAAGTTGAATGTGAATTTTGTACAATTTTACAGAATCCCACAAATCCTCAGCAAACCTGGAAAAATGAGCATTTTATCTCCACAACTTTGTCTCTATGTAAAAAAAGCTTTCACAGTTAGAGAAAATTTCCGTCCGCATCCATTTACATGGAACAAACGGCTCAATCGACCGGAATTAGCAGGGTCAAGGTCAGGAAAATATCTGTGGTTCTTCAACATTGGCCTAGTTCTATTTTACGCTTCTTTTCTCCTCGTCCAAATAATTCGACTGAGCTCGACTGGACTTTTGAGTCCCGCTCAGAAAACCTATTTGCTTGTCTTAATGACCGGCTATGTTTTCTATGGACCAATCGCTCAACTCACGAATTGGATGAAGAAAGACGAGCTTCCGGGATTTGTCTGCCAGTTTTTCAGCCTCATGGAAGAGTTCGGTGGTAATTCGCACAAATTTTTGAATACTCTAATTTAGCCTTGGAAATAGGGTTGCCAAAAATACATACTCTAACTGATTTGTGCACACATAATTTAAAAAATTTTCAGCTCGCTTTGCTCGCTGCCTTTCTTTGCAATCAGTAGTAAAACTTCAACTTACTGAGCCTTTTTTTCAAGCCAAAAGTTCGAATAATTTACCCTTTTCTAAGAGATTTTAAATGCTAAATTAAAATGCGGTGGTCGATTTTCTTTACTCTTGCACGTAAAAGATATTGTTATCTGAATAATTTCAAATTGACGTCAATTCAAATGGTACGAAAGTTTGAGGTGTGACCGCACTGGAAATTCTGGGCCCTGAAGTTCTGCGAATAAAAATTATCCTGACCAAACCAGTTAGAGGAACGAGCTGAACTTTTGTCAGCAACCTTTGTGTATGTGCAGAACCCTAGAAGAAAATTGGGCGGTCCCGGCTTCTCCCACAAATGA
>JAQGBH010005443.1:0-14330 GCA_034698265.1 Sminthurinus aureus | reverse complement strand
GCCGGGACCGGACAAAATGGTTCGGTAAAGCGAATAGTTCGTTACATCAGTGTTCACTATAGCGAGATTTCAGTGTAGTATATATATATGTAATGTGTACAATATTTTATTTGGTTTTTGTTTTATTTATTTTTAAGGCTTCTCACTGAGTTACCGATTTATATGAAAAACATCCTCAATTATGATTTGAAAAAGGTAATCATTCTTATATTATATAGGTAATCTTAGGTTCTTCTGATGTGTAATGTGTACAGTGTACACAAAACATTTTTGCTTGCATTTTTCATGCATAAATATATTACACATTTTACGTAGAATGGAATTCTCAGTGCTGCTCCATACTTTGCCATGTGGATGTTTAGTATGGTTTTTGGCACCATTATGGATTTAGTTCTCAAGAAAAACCTACTAAATATTAAAAATATTCGAAAAATAGCTACACTCACAGGTAAAACAACAAACATTTTAGATTTTATATAATATGCCTTTTTGTCCTGTCATTGACTTGTTGTGGTTTTCTTTCTCGAGTTTGAAGTCTGGAAAACATGTGCAAACATCATTACAAATGATTAATATAATGAATGTAGTGTACATATAACATTACATCAATTTCTCTATTTTTGCATACCCCGATTTTAAGCTCATTTCATCGGTGCAATTCTACTCGTTGCTGTGTCGTTTACTGGGTGTGATGAAACAACAACTTTAGTTCTTCTGGTATGTTGTCTGTTGTCCTAATTTTTTTTCCAAATAATTTGATGTAAAATGTGGTGCATTATAATATATTATATTTTATATTCTTATGTTTTATATGCAAATATACACCTTACTTTTACTTAACCACATAAATGAAATCCGCAAGCCACTAACAAACAACGACATATATATTATTACGCACATGGTAGAATGATGCAGAAAAATTAATGTATTTTACTATTATACCTTATATCGTTTCATTTTTTAATCCTAGATTGCAGCCGTTGGATTTCAGGGTGCAATTTATACCGGTATTTATTTAAATGCCAATACTCTCTGACCATATATTTCTAATATGTTTCGAATTTCGAAAGTTTTAATCAAATAGTTATTATTTGATACCCACTGCACTGTTTACTTTTTAGTCTGTGTTTATATTCTCATGTTTCATGTATACTTTTTTTTTGATTGAAGGGTTCTTGACGAACCATATTGATATTGCTCCCAATTTTGCTGGAAGTTTGTATGGAGTAACCAATGCTATTGCTAGTATTCCGAGTTTCGTTGCGCCACTCACAGCCGGTTTAATTACAAATGGTGCTCAAACCTTAGGAAATTGGAGAAAGGTATTTTTCCTATCTGCAGGCTTTTATGCAGCTGGATCAATTTTCTTTGCAATTTTTGCTGATGGTGAAGTACAGGAATGGAATGATGAAAACTATGGTTCTACTACTACTAGTTGCCTTGAAAATGGTGATAAAAAGAAAACCTACAAAACAGAGGTGGAGAAAATGTAAAATGTAGAGCTCTTGTTTATTTATACAAAATACATGCATGTATATAATTTATATACACTGTACATGCAACGTATATTATATATTTATTTATTTATTGATATTCATGTAATAAAACAAAATACTCATGAAATTTTATTTACACGTAAAACATATGTTCAGACAAAATGTCAAATGCCGTAAGTATACACTGTACACTGTACAGTGTACAGTGTGTATACAGTATACAGTTATTTATGCTGACAATGTAAATCTTGAATGAAAATAAACATGTTGATCATTTTGATCATCAAATACACAGGTAGAAGCGTAATATATGTACTTGCTGTTTTGGTTTTCGATAGTATTATTATTATTAAAATTTTTCCGTTTGTAGTACATATAACACATATACTGTGATTACTGTACTGATGAATATATACAATATACAGTACATGATATTATAGATTTTACAATCGTTAATCGTTATTATTCCAGATAATACGTCATCATAATTCATTCATAATAATATATATTTTGTATGTGGATTGTGAATAAACATTTGATAAAAATTTACTATTATTATTATTTACTATGTGTAGTACATAGGAGATAGTCTCTAATGCATTTTGTAATGATAATATTATTATTATTATTGATATTTTGGTAATTGGACTATGTAAAATCCAAGGTGGGTATATAATTGCTCAACTTTTATATTCTTCTTCTTCTTTGTTCACCTCAATAATGTGTAGTTGAATAATAATTATCATTATTATTATTATTATTATACAAAATGAATAGCTTTTAGTATATATCATTCTTGTGTTAATCATACATACTCTCATTTCAGTTTTAGACGTACATTTTCTCACTTTAGTTTTAAACAATATATATATTCAACTCACATTTTATCTCTTAATACCCCTTTTTTGTTGTAATATTGATTCTGGTAACTCTCAATTGATGAAATAGAGAGATACTCACACACACATTTTATCTCTAGTATTTTAAACTCTATTACACACACATTAGGTAAAAATAAGCCAATTTTCTTACACTAAATACATTTTAAATGTATATTATACATCATTTCTATGAAAACTTTGCATTCTCGTTTCATCTTTCCTCATTTTTGTATTCCATCAGTATTCATCTTTCATCCGTATCTTCTCTCTATATATATCTCTCTCTATTCCTATATTTTAAATAGGTATGTAGCACACAGAAACTGTGTACTGAACAGATAAAAATAATAGAACACACACGAGAAAAAAAACAACGTAGTTTTCATTTTGATAAGAAAAATGACAACAAGAACTCTTTTGCATTCATTTGTATTTTGTGTATATCAAATACAAACATATTTATATTTTTAGAGCTTTGATAAGTTTCAAATATCATAATTATACACATATATTATTATTATAGGATCATCCAGGATGATATATTATAGATATACATACTGATCAAAGTCAAAATATAAAATGTACAAAGAAAATCAGTATTGTGTTACATTTACAGTAGTTATTTAAAATGATTTTGGCAGCCATAATAATATAATGACAATGGTAATTCGAATGTTGGACAGAATCGTTTGCATATTATATATTATTATTATTTACAAATTATTTACACACACACAAGTATCTAACACTAGTAACTAGTAATTCGTATATTATTATATTATACATGATAATAATAATTAATGGTATTTTTATTTCATTTGTGGAAATATATTATGTGTATATGAACAAATGCGATGATGAATGATAGTAATAATAATAATAATATTATTTATTATTCTACCCTACCTTAATGTATTAACATGTTTAACATGTTGTACTACTGACTTCTGGCACCATTTCATCACCAACAATTTTCTTTTTCGGTTTCTTAGTTGAAGCTTGATGAGAGTGGTAACAGTCCACTGGATGATTATCCACAAAATACTTTGATCTCGAAGGTACAAAATTATTGGTAGCATTTATGTTATTAATATTAATAGAACTGGTATTATTATTATTATGGTTGTTGTTATTGTTGTTCCGTCTGATTTGAAATCTCTTGCTATTGAGTGCAGCTCGAATTAGAGGTTCCACTTGATTCGCTGCAGAGGTGGACATTGATGAGCATTGTGGAAGACGAGGAGGAGGATATGGAAGAGTACACCAAGAAGATGGTGGATATCCTTTTGGTCTGTCCTTTAATTTGTTGATTAACTTTCTCCTTTCAAAATTCTCGGATGGTTCCATACAACTTCCACAATCATTCAATAGAGGTAAAAGAGAAGAGTCTAAGGTCCTATTATGACTATGACTATTATTATTATTATGATTATTATTGTTGTTGTTGTTGCTGATATTGATATTATTGTTGCTACTCATATTATTTGAATTTGAACTAGGATATGAAATTAGAGCAGAGAGGGAGGAAAAATTTGGCGTGAAAGATACGGACAAATTACTAGTATTGTTGTACACATTATTATTGCTATTGTTGTTATTATTGTTATTATTATTAGCAATGGAATTTGATGGAAAGGCGTTTTCGTTCCGTTTTCGACTTGCTATCGAGAATGTTTGACTCCATCTTCTATCACTAGTGAGATTTTGAAAATTGTGTTTCCTTAAATGTTGAGCATCTGGAGCGCCTAATTTTTGCAAGAAAAACATTGAAAAAAAAAATTAAGTAAAGTTCCGTATAGATGAATAATGTATATTATTATCATTTACATATTATTATATTTTTTGTAAATTATGCATAATAACTAAAATAATCTTGTTTCTATTTTGTGTGGTTAAACATATTTATATTTATGTATGTATCAAATATCAAAGTTTGTGCTTAGCAGCTACATTTTAAACTGCACAAGTATTAGAGAAAGAAAATGGTGAGCATGCATCTATATATACATATGTGCATGCACAAAGTTCATGCTGAATAATAAATTAACAAATGATAATAGATAATATAAATAGCTCATAATATATTATTATTCAGACCACTTTATCACACACAAACCAGAAACCAGAAACAAGAAATAGAAAATGAAAAGTCAGCAAAATGTAAAAACATGTACGTACTCTCTAGTAGTTCCGTAAGTGTTATTGGCTTATCACTGAAAATTCTCCACATATCACATTTGGGTGGCGAAGACGACGACGACCCGTCCGATTTGGAATTTGAACTCGAACTCGAAGAAGAAGACGAAGAAGAAGAGGAGTCTACCATCATCAAGGGTTGTGCCATGGCTTTTCTCCTTCTTCTTAGACACTGACGTAAACTGTTTCTCCGTCTAGAATGTAGAATCTAGAATAATTAAATTCAAACACACACATATTTATACTGACAATCCAAAATTCAAAAAGTATTTATATATTCACAAGTCACAATTCACAGTGTGCACTGTGTACACAAACATTTTTTCACATGAATCATCACTTGCATAGCACAAGTGCATAATGTATTGGTATAAGCTATAAACGATCTGCAGAACTTAACACTTAATAGCTCTTAAACTCTTTTATAGAATTATTATGTTATATTTGCAGTGTGATAATAATAATTACATGAAAAGGCTAAACTCTGAAATCTGAAAATGTCTCATGTATAAACTATTGGTAAAACTATTTTTGCTACTGTATGACGTAAATAAATGACTAAAAGCTTGATCACTGAACACTGAACACATGACATCGTTTAGTGTCACTGTACATTTTGTGAATGTTGAATGTCCTAAAATCCTTCAAATAAAATTTATATCATGAAAACAACAATACACAGTTAAAAACTTTATCTCTAAATGTCTACAACTAAATACTATTTATTTTGCTCAAACCCTTTGAATTTTTAAATGGTTCCAAATTTTATGTTAATTTTACCTAAATTAAAACATGAATGATATTATACTGTTTATCTGGGATCTGTTTCTAGATTCTAGTTTCCACTATTTATTTTTTATTTGCATGTGTACGATGTACAATGTACGATGTACGATGAACGATTTAGATTTCAGAATGTCAAGCACCAGAGAAATAGACACATAGACACATAGAGACAGAGAAAGAGAGAGAAGTGGAGAACGAGAGTGAACTTTTGTGAACCGAATGTGAGCAAAGACCACTGAACTGATTCCAATTTTATTAGAAACAATAGAGAGTGTAAAGTGTAATGTTTTATCTGCATGTGTTGTACATTTTATATGATGCTGTTCTGTACTGTGATATGTTGTGTGTTGTGTTGTGTAATGTAACGGGTCGAGAGTCGAGATATGTACATGAACTCACGTAGTTAAGTCAAATCAAGTCATCGTATCCTATCGCCCAACTCATCCCATCACATCATTCTATTCTATACTCTACACTCTACACTTATTACTTGATTTGGTACTTGTATCTTGTTTCTACACTTGTAGTTTAATTATATTCTAATTTGTATAATAAGTATTATATTATTATAAAGGAGTAATAATTCTAATCTATCTCCTTCCCCTCTCCTTCTTCTTCCTTCTTCGTCCCGTTCTCTATTATCCAGTTAACTTTTACTATCTCCTCCACGATAGAACAAAATGATAGCTCTAATCTACAATGTACAATGTATACTGTATACGTGCATTTTGTAGTAGGTAACGCTCTCGTCATAATCACATCAGAGCACATCGGAGTACTAGTAAGTGAATTTAGGCATGTTCTTTTGTGATTTGTGACAACTCCTGCTGCAAATATTACAGATATTTACAATTTACAGCTCCGTTATCTCAATGTTCAAGATTTTGATTGGGAGAACTGAAGGAGGTTCAATGTTACACACATGACACATGACACCTTCCAGATAATTATAATGGCTAGTGTAATGGCACAGTAATGACAATAATATAATGTGAACTATGAAATACACAATATACAATGGCACCGATTACAGAACATTGAACATTAGCTTTATCTTCTTCCTTGTTTCTTCTTCTTCTTCTCCTACTTTTACAATTTACAATCGTCCACAAAATATCGACAGTCGACGCCTAATGTCTGTTATTACCACACTTAAAGTTATAATTATAAAGTAGGACTGATTTTTTGGTTTTCACCTCCTACATTTTGGTTTCCGTATCTCTATACTCTATACGTTATACATTTGACATTCCACATGTATTTATAATTTGTATTCACTATTTGCTTCAACTTCCTCTCACTTGAAAATTCTGAAGAAGAATTTAAACATAATCCTAGTAATGACACATAACACCTTTCACAATAACAATAACAATAATTATTATTATACATGTCACAATTTTTGCCACTCTAAACATTAATTTTGTCTATAAAAGGATGCCGCAAAAACTAGTATCATGTATCAGTACAGAATACAGAATACATAATATAAAAACAAGTAATATGAATACTAATACAAATATTGTAGCAATAAAAATAATTACTCGTCGAATCTGGAATCTCCTTGCTCCTTCTCCTATTATACTTGCTTCTTATTCTTTACGTTCCATTCGTGACACTGCATAAGAATTCAGATAATGCGTATATGAGTTTTGAAGTTGAGTATTATTAAAACTTGGAACTTGAGGATTGTGGACGCGGTTGACTTTTGACTTTTGACTGTTGACTCTTGGGTGTATTGAATATCGAATATCCAATTCGAATATCGAGTATTCCGTACTGAGAGTATTGAGTATTGAGTATTGATCACTGACACTGACTGTTGACTATTTAGCAATTCAGCAATTCACTACACTAGTAATATGTGAGGGGAATTTCATTGATAGTAATAATGTGTAATATAATACTGTGGAAAAAACGGAATGAACAGAGAACAGCGAGTGAGAAAATTTGCCGTTGCTTGCTGACTCTGGCTTTGGCTTTACGTTTAGTTTGCAGCTTGAACTAAAGCTCAACTCGGTTCTCTCGACTCAATTCAACTCAACTCAACTCGACTCACAGTTCAGTTTGATGTTGATGGTCGAGAGTTGAGAGCAATGACTGAATGATGATATGATAGTTTGGAGTCTTTTCTGTACGGTGTTTGGCTGCTGTTTGTGTGTGTGTGTATGTGGAGTGCGGATATGTTCCGCATTGCTCAGTCTATGATATGTGTGCATACAACATACATGGTTGTGTACAATGAAATACGAGAGCTTCCCCACTATACATGATGATGATGATGATGATAATGATAATAATAGTAATGATATGAGTAGTTGGCTAACTGTTACTTCCATTCGATCTATCTGTGTATCTAGTGTGTACAGTGTACACTCACTCTTTACTATCCTTTCCAATTCCAATTCCATACCAAACCATCCTCCCGCATACTAAATCATTAAATGCATGCAAACGGGAACGAACTCATCGACTCACCAACACAACACAAAGTTGGTAGACAGACAGAGAACACAGACAGGCATTCGGCATACGGCATACAGCATACGGCGAACGTAAGTAAGTAAGTGAGCAGAAGGCAAAAGCTCAACGAAAGTTTATAGTCCTACTTACCACTACTTAATACTTGTAACTTGTGTACGTCGACCGACCGACGACCAAAGACTTAACATCCACTTAACTATTTCCATACAGTCAAATTCACAAATTCAGCAATGTGCAGTCTACATTTGTACCTATGCACAACCCATGTATTGCACAGTGCACAGTTCAAAGTAAGTGTACAAAACAAACTATGTGTGTGTCGGGGTGATGCACACTGTGCATAATACATAATATATCTTGTATTTGTACTTGTATGTGTATACAAATAAATACAAATTTCCTCTATATTTTCCTCTCTCTCACTGTCTGTTACTCTATGCAAAATATCTCTAAATAGTGAACTCAACTCCTTTTCATGTCAGCTGAAATGCTACACAAACACATTTTCTACCAACTACAAAATACAAACTACAAAATACAAAGTATAGAGTACAATATGTAGCAAAAAATACAGTACAGTACAGTACACCCTACACACACCTTTCCATTTCCCTTATTGCTTATTACATGACTCTCTCTCTCACTCTCATTCTGATTCTCATTCTCTCCTTTTCTTTTTTGTGCATGTCAACACACTTTTATATTTCATACTTTAAACTTTAAGCGTTATACTGTTGCAAAATTTGACACAAAACAATGTACAAACTACAAACTGTATAGACAATTTCTCTTTTGACTTAGTCATATGTATAATATATTTTGCATGTATGTTGTAAATTGTAAAGTGTGCCTAGTGCCTAGTCAAGACGAAAGTGTACCAAATCTACTAATGCCAAAACCCAAAACACAAAATACAAAATATGAGAGGTAGACAAGTGACAAATAGAAATAGAAAATAGGAACAAACTTCCTACTTTGATTAATTGTACATTGTACATAGTTTACATACTAGAACAGCCTCAAGTGTACACTGTACACTGTGCACACTACAGACTACAGACTACACACAAACATCATAATGTATAGTGTTGACTATGTGTAAACTGTACACGGTATACTTGATGTTTCATGTATCATATAGTCTTATGTGGATTAGTTTGTATTTGGGCTAAATAAATACTATACATGAAACATGATGTAAAAAAATAATGATGCATGAATGCATGCATATGAATGTATTGCATATCATATTTGTACGACTAGTCTACATTCTACATTCTACATTCTACATAGATATCTATGTGATCGACATGCTTTCTGACGTTATCATAAAATGATGTGTATTAAATACATTTATATTTACTGAAGAGGATTGAGTATTGAAAATTGAGCATAATATAATATTGAATCTATGTAATATCTATATATCTATGCGTGATCTATATTCTGTATTCTACGGTATATATTTTGTCATATTTCCTATTTTGTATTTTGTATTCTAAACATGATATTGATAGTTGATAGTTGATATGCTCATGTTTCATGCTCATACACTGCATTTCACATATATTACATAATATTATTTTGTGTCATGTTATGTTATTTTATGTGTTCTGCTCCACTGAGTTTGATGATTGCCTACTGTTGACTGTCTATAAAGTATAAAGTTTAAAGTATACTGTAAATAATACATGCATGTGTAATATGTATTGTGTAAAAGGTAAATGATACATAATAACATGATATAGTTTATAGTTTGCAGTTTGTAAATTTATTTATTCCAAATTCCAACCACTCACTTTTACCTACTTTGTTGAATTAATTGTCTCCTACTTTTATTTTTTTAATTTTACTTTTTCATATATGAATAAATATTTACTGTTGACTATTGACTATGCTTAGTTTATGTGTATTGCGAATTACTTTTGACTATGGAGTATACAATGTACATTGTACACAGTTTTACTGTACACACACCCACGAAAACAGACACAAATATTTAATGACTATCACATGCATCTGTAAACCATATTAAAATATGTAAAAATAAATAGAGGATGTGTGTACAAAGATACTACATGATACGTGATATAAAGATATTATGATGCATAAGACATAACGTTGAAAAAATATTTATAAAAATTTTGAGTGGAAGAACGTTGTCCTATTTTTGCTATTAAGTGTATTGACTTACCTCAATCCTCAATCCTCAAAGCTCAATCCGAAGTTTTGATCCCGGAACAGAAAACAAAATTACACAAGCAAAGGGTTGAAAGTTGAAAGCTCCAAGTTCTAATATTGATGTTGACTTGATACTTGATGATTTAACTATCGATTAAACAGTGGAAAGAGTGGCAATGGTGATGACTGATGTTTGATGTTTGATATTAGGTTTTAGGTATTAGGGTTTTTCTAGTTGTTGGTTGATGGCAGATGGTTGTTGAATACTTGAAATCGTCTGTATTTTATATTTCGTATTCGGTGTTCAGGACTCAGGACAAACTACATACACAATCCACAAATGTATACAAGATACACTATCCCAATATTATACAAATTGAGTTGCTTCTCATTCCACATCCACATCAAAAACACATGTAGATATATTTATAACGTACAACAAATAAAGACACAAGATAGAGGAAAAATCCACAAATAAATTCAACACCACAAGAGTTAATGATAATAATTGATAGTTGAGACTGCCGTTGGTTGTTGGTATTTTGATTATTGATTTTGTTTTTAAAAATTTGGTCAGCGGAAACCAAAAACCGAGTTTTGTTATGACTATCGCCAGTCCTTATCAGTTATCACAAAGTCAAATACATATAGGTGAATTTGATGTTTTTAATATTTTTTTCTTTTATTTATGTTTTGTGTTTTGTGTTTCGTGTACAATGTACAATGTATAATGCATAAAGACTAAATACTAAGTACACTAGCTGACAACTGAACGGATAGTAGTTGAGGTTTAATTTACTTCCGGAACGATGTACACAACACAGGACACACTACACAAAGCACAAACTTGGGTAACTTTGAGCTTCTCTCCACTCTCAACTCTCTTTACTTATCTTTATCGGTCGCTGTATTCTCTGTTTTTCTGAAGCACGGCCGAACTCGAACTCGAACTCGAGTTTGACTTGGAAGTTGCAGGTTGCAAGTCGATGCCGTCGACTTAAGAGAGGAAGAGTAGTAAAGAGAAACTGAATGGGAATTGTGAACTGCTGTGTTATGACTTGTGAGCTGTGAGTTTTGAGTTTGTAGTACAGAGTATAGAGTATGGAGTTGTGAGTTGTGAGGCCGCTTGCCTCAGTTAGTCAGTGTTGTTGCTCGCAAAGTAGCGGTTTAGAGTTTAGAGGGAGAAAGAGACGGTCAGTGACACCATTGGAAGATAGGGAAAAGGAAGAGAGCGAGAGAGTGAGAGCGAGAGCGCAATACAATGCAATCTGCAAGTATAACAACATACAACATAAGACTTCCATGTATTTAAGAAGCAGAAGAAGAGAAGCCAAAAGCCAAAGTCGAACTAAAAACTCGAGCTTTCGGTTATGTTTTGGGGCTGAAGTGCAGTGCTCTTAGTTTTGCTCTCTCTCTCTCTCTTTCATTCTGCATTTATTATGCAAAGCTTGAGAAGCTCAGTGGTCTTCGTCCTCAAACTATCGTATTTTTCCCCTTTACTTTTTTGTCTACCGTATTTTTCGTCTTGTACTCTGTTTTATCTTTCCTTATTTTTGCAATCTCATGAGAGAGATACATTACACATCAAATTTCATTTCATTGAGGTCTAGCTTCTATATTCTAGCTTCTATCTTGTATCTTGTCTCTACTGTATTCTCTCTCTATTTTAAAGTATCTGCTCCTCTATCGTCTATCTGTAAATTAGGATTTTATATAGGTACATCTATACATGTACATACATTTTGTTCATAGAAATTTATATGTTATGCACTTTCATTTCACTCCTTCCTCAACCAAAAACAACAGTTACTAGTTAATACATATGACTTGGTTTCATCTCCCATCTTCCAATTTCCATGTGAAATGTGAATGCAAATGCAAATTCAAATGTGAATGTGCTGATCTTTCTTTCCTTCCCATTACAAAATCCAACTATTTGGTATTTGCTATCTATTATCTATAGTCTATAGATAGGCAGATGTATAGTAACTAATAGTGGATACATGATACATGACACATACATGTATTAAATGTACAATTTACAGCATTGCAGATTGCAGTAGAAAAGTAGAAACGTTTTAGCTATAAATATACACAGATCTTGTGCATGTATTATGTATTACCCATTGCAAAGAGTTTACTACAGTCTTATTACATATTATGTGGTTGCCCTCACTTGTAAAAAAACTCATTTACGGTTTTACTATTTTCATTTCATTCCCTTTTCCCATTTCCTTCGTCTTTTTCTTCTTCTTCATCTTCTGGGGATTGAACTTAACTACACTTTTTTTAGTACTGTAAACTTTTACAATTATTATGTATTATGTGTGACTACATATGTATGAACATAAAAAGATCCATGTTTGTAGTTTCTCGTTTGTATTTTGTATGCATAATAAATGAATACTAATATAATGTAATATATTTTGGTTAATGATCAAACAGAATTACAAAATGCACAGTTAAAAATGCAGTCAAGGAAAACACATTGCAAACATGATACAAAATACCAAAATACATAATAGATAGATGACTGACCAATATTTCTGTAGTCGGTAGTAGCTGTTAGAAATTAGAAGCATTTTACGAGTACATACAAAATACAAACTGTTGTCTACAGTCTACACGTAACCGTTACACGCTACACGTGCATTTCGTCTTTGTTCACTCCGGCGTCAATGATCATTGATCAATGATCAGCCTATTGTAGATTTTTTAATGTTTACTTTTCAGGCTGATGAATATTATTTATGATAAGTTTTCAAATTTCAAATGAAAAAATAAATTTTCAAAACACAAAACGGTAAGAGTTTTCATGATAAAACAGTATTTTTTCGTATTTATTTCGCAGAAGTTTTTATATTATAATTATATGCATTTTCTTTATATATTTTATATATTATTTATATTATATTTGACCTCTTACAGCGATAAATGTTTTTTCTTGATTTCTAAAGTTGATCACTTTCCGTTTTTCGATTTTTATTTACATTTTATTTCTACATATTTTTTTAATGAACTATTTACTTACTGAATAAAGTACACTCTAATTACACATAATTTTTCGATGTACTTAGATAAGTTTCATATATATTTTATATTCCATTTCTTTTGTAGTTTAGTAAATTCTGGTGTGTCTCATCTGTCTCCTGTACATATTTTGTCTAAGAGTTTTGGTCGGATTTTGAATGTTGAAGCAAAAAGTATATCAATAATCAATAATTAATACAGAACGTGTGAAGCACAGATAATGAATAAATGAATGAAGGCCCGAATTATAATTAATAATATTAGTCATAATTATATTATTAGTTACATAGTGAGAAGTGAGAAGCTTGACCCACACAAAACAGAAAAACGTTAGTAGTCATTCGCTGTCCCCGTTAATAAGACATATTTTAAATCCAAGTCAAACTAAGCTTATTAATCATTTCCATCAATTACAATTCAAACAAAAGCTTCCACTATAACAATGTTTTATATTTTATCATTCCTGTTCAGTTTTCAAGATGAAAGTACAAAGTACATGTATGTTATGTCATTAGTGTTTTATTTATAAGTTATAGATCAAACCTACCGAGTGTTAGTATAATATTTGTCGTACAATAAAAGTAAATACTGTGTTTTTTTAGTAATAATATTGGTTTAGTATTTATAGAATACTAAATAACAGATCTAGATGTAATAAATAGCAACTAAAAACATAATAATATATTATATTATCAAGACCTCATTTTGGCTTTAGCAAAAATCATACAATTACAGAGAAATTAAAACTACAAAGAAATTCGTACAAATTAACATTATAATAATGTTATAACCTAGATAAACAATTAACACACACTCACGCACAAACACAGAAAAACGAAAAAAAGTTTGTTTACTGAAAACTGTACACAAAGCAAAAAGCATCGTTTGCACAAATATACAAGTACACAATACACAATCAATTACATAATCAAACTTAAAGTGTCAAACGGAATCGATTTGCATTTTATATCCAGATTTTTCTTCTGATTTTTCAGCATTCTACACATTTTAAATCCAAAAGTGTCAAGAAAAATGACATTTTGTATTTTTAAAAAAACATTCAATTCATTTACTCCGTGATTACTGATGTTGTTTTGTGTTATAATATGGCGTTCAGTTGTAAATATCAGTAAAACATACAGGTTTTCAGTCATTTGTTCGTCTGCTGGAATCTGGAATTTTTAATGTTTGATGGAGATTTACGCCCGAATTCTAGTTCGTTACTCATCCTCAATCTCAACCTCAGCCTCAAAAAAATGTTGGTCGTCATAGTTTT
>JAQGBH010005442.1:0-14334 GCA_034698265.1 Sminthurinus aureus | reverse complement strand
TGCTGTATAAGTTTTAGGGCTTAAGGAAAAGTTAATTGTGATGATAATTAACTTTTCATGAAATTTCCTTTGTAAAATTACATTTTTTTCGTCCAGCAACAAAATCATTTGTATTTTCAAGGGCATCTGTAAGCGCGAAAAATTTACTTGGGTAACATGTCTATAAAAAAATATGAGCATTGTCTTTGGATTTTCTTCCATCCTTTTAAATTTTTCATGTTGTTCTCAGGATTATTTTGTCTTGTGTTAATTTCTGGAATTTCGGCTTTTGTACTTGCATCACAAAGAGATTCGTCTAATGTCTAATGTCTAATTTCTAATAAGATTCATATTTATAGTGATATGATGAAGATATTATGGAACTTGGTAAAATTAATGACATTTTTGGTAGCAAGTCTGTAACTTTTAAATTTTCATGCATTTATTCAGGGTTTAAAATTTAGACTCTTTTCTAGATTTTTAGACTACATTATCTATACACATTTCATTTTAGCTCAGAAATTAGAAATTCATTTGACTTTTTATTTTATAATATTTCTTTTCTGAATCAGGATCAAAAGTACACCTTTTACTAGATCAAAATCCCGGTTTTTTTGTGTGTCTACTCTAAAGTTGAGGCAAAGTTCTCCTTATTTCTTCTCTTCTTTGCAAATCTAAAATAAACGTTTTATGAATTACAAATAACAAAGTACAAAGCAAATTTAGTTAATTTTGTAGAATAAAATGGTCAACGGTACTTTAAAAGTTTACCTTGTGATCACCCTTCATGAGACAAACGGCAAGTATGGCTGAATATTTACAGGGCACAGCTTTTATCCCACCTTCTACTGTTACCATGTCCTCTGTCATTGTAATAAATAATTAAGCATGAACAAGTTTTTAAAATGTTATGATACTGAGATTCTCCATTTAAATACGGTTAAAATTCCTGTTAGAATTCTTACTTGAAGATTTTATGCAGTCCTTAGTCATTTTTGTGCGTTCTTTCTCAAGTGTGGGTGCTGTCTTTACAAGTTTTAATAATTCTTCTTCCAGTGGTTCACCGTCCTCCGTCATCTAGGATCAAACATCAAACAGGGGAAAAAATAATCAATAATCAATAAGATGACTATCGATTCTACCATCAATTACAATGTGCTGCTTTGAGATCTGAGATTTGAGAAATCATAATTTAATTTTAAATACTTACGAATTTCATTTCAGTAAACACACATTTAGAAAAGCACTGAAAAGTGTAAAATCATCATTCATCATCAATTATCAAACAAAATATCAGTGAAAAGATAAAAGACAAAAGTTGGATAACTCGTAATCGTAAGAGATTTATTATACAAATTTGTAATACATGATTCGAATACTTACCTGATCATTGTATCCGCCTTTAGCAAAATTTTCATCCAAAATAGAAACGGTAATGTTCCCAACTTTTTTCACACACATTTGTATTTTGCTTTCAAACATTGTGATCTCTTCTTTGCTGGGCATACATTCGGCGCGTAGATGTGGCATCTTGAACGGAGAGTCTGAAGTTAAGGCCATTTGTGGAGCAGGTACGGATTCCACAAAGTAAATACCATTCCAACCAGTGAAAATTACCAAAATGTTGTAGAAAAATAAGTTGAAACAAAATCCCACTTTCCCCATCATAAATCTGAGATCCTAGTTAAATCCTACTTGAAAAATCACACCAAGTAACAAACACTACAAGTTACAAATGAAACTGTCAAATCTCAAAAATCCTTCTGCTGGCTGATGTCTTATGTACTCACTGGAACTTGGAACTGCTCAAAAAATCAGAATAAAATTCTATTTATACTAAGTGAATTCATGGGAAAATGCTATCGGAAAAAGAAATAAAGCAAAGTGAAATAGTAGTGTTGAAATGTCGGAATTCACAAGGGAAAAAAGATGACAAACGTTGCACATTTCTATTCATTGCATTTTTCATTGTATTTTGTTGATCTTGTATGTATATATTATATTATTTTATGCAAGTAGAAAATTACTCTAATTTGAACATTTCAACTAGTATTATTTCTAAAGAATGGATTTAATCATCATTGTTGATTATTATTGGCCGAAATGAAGGAGGTGTGAGCAGTTTGTACAACAGTTTGTAGTGGGTAAAGTGTAAAGTGCAGATCATTTTGTTACTGTGCAAAATGTCAGCGGTTTCAGTTCCAGTTCAACACTTTTCAATGCCAATGTCAATTTTAATCACCGGAAATGATGTGTTTATAGAAAATAAAAATGATTGATTCTTACCGTGTGGAAATTTTATTGTGCATTTTGTAGATTGTAGATTGTTTATTGTACAAATAGTATGAATTATTGCCAATAAAAGACAGATTTTCCCAGATTTATCTAGATTATTGGTCAAAAGTCTATAATTTTTCATTTCCGATTCACAAACGTTTATCACAATGTCAGTGATGCATGTGCATTGGGAATTGGGAATCAGGAGTTGAAAATTGAGAATAATTAGGCCATGATAACGCGTTACGTCAAGAGTCAAGAGTCTAGACAAAGGACAAAGTATTATTCACTATTTTTACACGCTTGAAAGTACGAATATGCTAGCCTTTTTAGTGTTTAGCCCAGAAACTCGAAACTAGAAATTCTAGGGTAGAATATTAAAATACAAATCATTTCTCTTTGTCATACATTTTGACTGAAAGAATTATACAACACACAAATTCAAATTCATTGGGTTACCAGTTACCACGCGTCATTCTCATGAATATGCAATATGTAAAATTGGTAGTTGTTTAGAGTTTAGAGATTACGTACAACGTACAACGTACATCTTCTTCTGTATGTGGTGCACGGGATGGTTAATTAGTCATTCTGAGTAACTGCATCTCCTCGTTTGAAACCAAAAGAGTACAGTTTAATTATGCAGCTTACTCACTATAGTCACTAGCCAGTTGCTTTTCTGCCTTCTCGTGAATCGTGAAAAACAGAAGCTTTGAAAACCATGATGAAAGAACCATAAAATGATTTTCATTTCTCCGCTGTGAAATCAACAGGAAGGATTAACAAAAGCAAATTTCATGATTCATGATGAATCACCTAAAATAAAAGAGTTTGATTAGTTTGATAGTTGAAAGTGCAGACAAAATTGTTCTCTTGTCTTTTATACATTGTGCATAAAACTTTAAGTGTAAAGCCAAAACTCCAAAGTCCAAAGTGTGGTGGTTAAAAAAGGGGGAAAATGGAGCAAGTTGAGAGCTTTGGACGAAGTTTATATTTTTTAAATGTGCCTGGTCAGCAGTTCCTCTTGGATTTTATGATTCTTGCTCTACCTATTTGTATAATCCCTTTTATTGCTCTCATTGTTCTTCTCGTCGTGTTTCCCGAAGTTTTTTCAACCTTTTACAACATACCCGGTTCTAGTGAAAATGGAAGAAACCACCGTTCCGTCATCAACGTTCTTCAGGACATTTGGAATGAGCCCATTGTTCAGCCCATTATGCAGGCTATTCACGGGTAAGTTGGAATTTTCAATGTTCATTTAATTTAATTAAAAAGACATCATTTCATTATATTTACAGCATTCAACATTCAGTCTTTATTTCATAATTCATAACAACAAGCATAATCCCTATTCACTATTGATCATTATGATTATTATTATTCCTTTTAATGTTTGTTTTTCAGTGGTTTAAATTTTGTCGATCAAATTGGTAAATAGCAGCTGCACCAAAAAAAGGAAAAACAAAGACAATTGAAAAATGACAACAATATTTTTTCTTGTGGTTTTTTGTCTGGTAAATTGAAAAGGTTGTTCTAATATTTTGGTCCTAATATTTTTATATTTTTAAATTTTCTGGGGATTTTTTTTGACATTAATTTTCAAATATATATATATTTTTGGGTAATTTTGTACTTATTTTTAGTTATTAGTTACCAATAAGGCAAAAAATTACAATATTGACAAATTGTGAATTTTAAAACCAAAAAGGTTATGATAAATATCTATAGGATTTTTACTCTTGCTGTCGTTTGTATAGTTCGTATAGTTGTAAAGTTTTGTTAAGAAACTCTAAATAAATTACGTATAAATAAATAAATGATAATAATAAATATTAAATAAATACATATTGCACGATTTCAAGGCACTCAATAACAAAGAAATAACAAGAACATATTTATGTACATTTTACTGGGTATAAAAAATAACAAACAAAAGATACGATTGATTGGATTTTTATATTAAATAATATTATACAATATACAACTGTACAGATAAAATAAATAGATAATAAATTAAAACGTCTTGGTCGTAGCTCATGGATTAAGATGATTGTCATGTGTTTTGTGACGTGGAATCGTCGCTCGTCGATTGTCGAATCGATTATCCAATGTCGAATCAATAATATTAAATTAGTGTGATGAAAACAGCAAGTTTTTACACAATTTCAGTATTCTCTGGCTCACTGTGCACCTGAAAAAGTAAAGGAAAGAGAAGAAAACGAAATTAAAATCACATTCTCTTGACTCTTCATTATCTGAAAAAGTCGTTGCATAGCAACAAAACTTGATTCGTCATCCGTTTCAATACAAGCACAGTATTTATAAAATGTAGATGATTGTTTATTGTGTAAGGATAAAAAATAATGATAAGGTTTTAGTATAAATAAAAACGTACTTGATGATTGATGTCATTCATGCTCCTGGTAATTTCTGGGATAGTCAACAGAATATGACTACTCCTGAATCTCCTTTCTCCTCCTTGAGAACCAAATGATAAAGCGGAGGAGGATCTTGGAAATATTTCCATTGTGGAATTACGAGAGCAACCTGATTCTGATACGAGTACTTCAGAGGTTTGTGACGGTAAGGATAAGGATTGGGATTTCTCCTCTTCTTCCTCCTTTTGACTATGACATCTTCTTATCCAAATGGTCAAGATGAGGATGAGGACAATGACAACACCAACTAGACCGGCAGCAACAGTTGCTATGACGACAGGATGTTCCATTGTGGAGTTACCGAGTGTGGTTCTACTGAAAGCTGGTTGCTCCATTGGAATTGGCTGGAATATCAAATATCAATACAAATATTATATAACATTTTTTTATTTTTTCCCCAAAGTATTTAATTTTTCATGACATATTAGTTTTGATTCATCATTTCTCATTACCTTGTAGTATAAACGTCCCGTTCTCCTGCTCATGACTTTGACCATTTTTGGAATCTAAACAAGTAGAGTAGATTAGGAAATTAGACAAATTTTACACCTAATGTTTTGTCTACATAATTTAGTATCATGTTTTATGCAGTGTTCACAATTCCCAATTCCCACTTGTTTCATTCACAAATTATGGAAATCAAAACACCATTTTAATGCTATTTACCTGTTGTATTAGCTGAGCTTGGTGTGAGGGCTCCATTTTACACTTTTATGGCTACTGAATTATGTAATGTTCAAACTTCAAGTACACAGTACAAAGTACAAAGACACTGTAATTCTTTTCACTGCACAAATCCGGATTTTTCCACTCTGCAGTATTGAGTATTGAGTATTGAGTTTTGAGTATTCAGCACAAAGATTTAAGTGAATAAATTATTGATGATTTAAAAAGTTAAATTCGCTCTTATTCTTTAAACTGCAAACTTGAAACTGTTTTGGCTGAGACACAAATACAAATACAAATATGAAAAATGCACACAGAAACACACTTACTTATTTTGTTGCTCTACTTTTCTTATTTTCTTGCTCAGACTGTAGACTGTATTATGTATTATTATTACTATTGCTTTAAGGGATGTTCTGGTTCTGGCCTCTGGCCTACTATTGTATTGATGTAGTGAGTGATGATTCTACATGTATATAAAATATTTTAGTCCGAACCCAAAGGAATCCAAATCAACTTTAACCGTACCGTCGTCTTTCTACCTGACTTAAGTAAGTTTTAGATTTTAGACCTGCCTGCCTTCTCTCTCTCTCTCTTATCTCCCTTCTTCGTGGAGTTCTCTCTTTTTCCTCTGATGGGCAAGTGGAAGAAAAGGAAACAGAAAAAGAAAAGAAATCACAACAATAGTAATAATAATCCACAGGTAAAGTGTTTCCAGTATCTAGCCTGGACCCTCGAACTTGGAGTATGGAAAATATAGGGATATACTCTTTAGATAAAAGGTAGTGGGGACGAAGAAACCATGAACCTGAACTTAAAGCAAGACATATGAACATTTATATGCATATTACAAACTATAATAATAATAAACTATAAAACTACAAACTATAATATTATGGTAATTTAATAGCATATACAGCTAACCAAAATCGCCTCAATACTCAATTCTCAATACTCCATATGTATAGACTGTGGCTTCCAAATGATTTTTTACTTTTATTCATATCTAATCCATTTCATTCACTCTTCCCTCGTCAACCCATTTTCAGTTTTCAATTTTCAATATACCTGCAACTATCCACAGCTCACAGAGAAGGAGAAAAAGAGACCAACCAGGTGAAGCAGAAAAATTGTTCCATTCCATTCTACATTATATCTACATGCACAAGTAAAAGGCACAGGTAATTTTAGTTACTATAATTTACATGTGCATGTTTTCATAGTAAATTTGTGTAGAATGGATAAAAATAGATGGAGAGGCAAAAGCATCGAGCATCAAGATTGTCAATTGTCAATTGTCACACTCCCTCCAGCCCTATTTCCTATTTCATACAAAAGTATCAAAGTATATTCATATAAATTTTACATGTGGCATAAAATGCATCTATAAATCCACCTGATGTGTCAAGAAATTAAATGTAGTGTGGTCATTGTACACACATAATATTTTATTGTTTATGAATATATTGTATCTGTATCAATTCCAAATTCAAATGAGGAAGTTTGTCCACAACAATAATATCTAGAATCTAGGTTCTAGATTCTCTTTGTACATGGCATTTTATGAAGAGAAGGACAGTTTTCAGTTTTATAAATCCATCTGTTTCAAATTTAAATGCATTTTATATTTTATATTATTCTCATGTTGCGTTTTATGTTGGTTGTGTACAAAATGTCAGAATTCGGAGAACCATCATCAAAAATCAAAATAATCAAGGTGTACACACCATACAAAATATACATGATTCTCTGAACCTTTTTTGTATCTACAATCTACAATCTGAACAAGTTAAAACACTACAAACTAAAAACTATGAATAAAATTTTGAATTGTATTTTGTATACCTGGAAACGGCATTGAGATGGGTACATAGTACATACAATATGTTATGTAGATTTGGAAGCATCGGACTGTTTCAATAATCCCTTGTCTTTGGCTTTGACAGCAAAAGCATTTATAGATTTATTGCGTACGCATAAGATGTGCAGGTAGAAATTGATAAAAAATATAGGAAAACAAGACATTTTTTTAGTGCTTTCTCTTTTTCAATTCTTGACATACTGATAAATAGAACCAACCAGAAACGAGAAGAAAAAAAGAAAAAAGAAGTACGCACATGCAATATAAAAAATACACAATACACAATACAAATTCAGTATTCAGTAGACCATTAGAGGAAATGGAGGGAGAATGTACATTTTTATTATGTTTCTTGATGTTATTTTCTTGGCCTAATATTTTTAAAGAGGGTAAAAAGACAAAAAGCATAAAATGTGGAAGTAATCACGACGTAATGGAAAATGGGAAATGATATGTCAACATGTCATATTCCACGGGAAGAGGAGCAAATGGCTATCGGCTTTGGGTTATTAGTTATTATATTGGTGACTTGATTCATAATTTTTACTGTGCAGCTACAGACCATAGAATATAGAATATAGGATGTAGACTAAACATTACTACACATGAAAAATAGTTATAGTCATAATCATAATCAACTTTTGGCTTCTGTCTCGTCTCATCCACAGTCCAAGTCCAGGCGAGTCAGTCTGACGCCCAGAAAATGATAATAATAAATACACCAAACTTCTCACCAGTGAGCTTGTGTATAAGTATATATTATGACAATTTTAGTGTAACAGTGTAGGCAAGAAATGTTTTAACATTTGACATTTGGATTCTGCGAGTGGCGAGTAGTGAGTGGAAAATGGGGATGATAATGATAATGTGACTCGTGTATTGAGTGGTGGTGTAAGGTGTGTGGTTTGAATTTTGAATTTAGAGTTTCGAGTCTGAAGACTAATGTATTTGACGAGTCAATAGTCAATCTAAAATCTGAACTATGGGATATGGGACTGGCTTCACTTTTATTATAGGAAGGAGTCTTATGACGTTTTGTGTCTGGTCTGTAGTCTGTGGATTTGTCTCCGTCGTTCCTCTTTTCCTGGTCCAGTGGTCCATACTCGACACTCGACGCTTAATAGTTTTTGTAGTAGATGATGCCAGGGTTCTTCCTCAAGGCCAAGTCAAATCTACATTATTTAAACAGACACGAGACACGAGACTGGACTGCCCACTCGATTCTCGATTCTCGATACTCGATACTCGATTGATGCATCAGAATATTATTGATTGATTAGCGAGATTGACATTGGGACCAATCTATAATTGAGCTCGGCACCGAACTTTCCATGTATTTTTTTGGACTTGGTACTCTTATATTTTCAGATTTTTCCAAGCATGATTATACCAGTAGTCAGTAGTAGAAAACAGAAAAGGAAGGTAAAAAACTTAAGTGGTATGATGATTTTGCACGAGAAATGATGTCGTTTTTCAGGGGTTATCCGAGGTTATCGTCTCGAGTCTCGAGTCTTGAGTATTGAGTATCGAGAAAGTTGTGTACTCGATGATCTTTGCTCCATCATTAATATTTCATATTCTGCCCTCCTGCATAAAATATCCATGGGTCATTTGAAAACTTTGTTTTACTAATAAGAGGTTTGATATTGAATATTGAACTTGTCATAATTCATAATTGAGTCATTGCAACTGCAAGTCATTAAGTCAAGCCATCAAGTTAGGCTTTTAGCCCCGTCTGCTCTGATAGGTAATTATGCATGATTACTTCATACTCAACACTTAATATAACGATTAGTAGCTGTTTTTTTTAGCAACTTATACATGTTTATTTATGTAGAGTTCATCCACCATCCACTTTTCTCAAGGTACAGATTAAGGAGGAAAAACCAAAACAAACCAAAACATGTTTTTACTAATATCTAATAATTGCTTTTTTTGGTCATCCGTATCAAAAATAGTAGTAATTACATAGGCTTTATTTTAGCTGTTGCACTCGTACTGCTGTGACTGTTTTATAAATTAGGAGCCATAAAAAAATAATTAGTCCAGCTGCCTTTTGACTGCAACTGTTTTATAAATTATATGTTGATTAGGAGCCCTTATTTGGTTTTTAATGCATAAAGGTCTATAAAAAATCAAAGATAAAACATAAAACATAACAATCAGGAATAAACAATCAAGTAATAATTGTTGTAAGTGTAACTGGAGGTCAAACTTGAAACCTTTGGAGCAAGGAGCATTGACTTGTGAAATCTTAAATGTTACACTAAAATTGTGCCACTACATATATCTGTATTTGTATTCCTGACTTTCTTTTCATTTTCTGTGTCATCTCATCTGAATATCTATTATTATTTAATATGTATAGTCAATGTTTTCCTTTCCCATTGGTTATTGTTCCATTTAATGGAAGGCAAGAGAGCGTGGGGTGCAAGACGTAAAACAAAAGTAGGTTTGTATCCAGAAATGTCAATTATATGGATTGATATCTGTATGAATGTGTATCATGTATCATGTATGATGGAGATGTGACTGCTTGCACCCTCTGCTCATTTATCTGTACATTGTACATTGGACAAGATTCTTTCTCACTTTGGTCAGTTTTGATTTTTGTTCTACAACAACTCGAACCGCAATATGTCACGAAAAGGATGAAGAAAGGTTCATCCCTATAGATTTGTGATTGTAGATTAAGATTAAATATTGATTACATAGCTAAAAGCCAAACCATGTAATTCTTTTGACTCTAATTAGAGTACAATGTACAAAAGGCAGAATTAAAAATTTTTGAACATCTATGATAATCCGAATAATCAGTAATCAGCCAAGCATCACGCACTCTCTCCCTCTCTCTTGTCATCCACATAATATGCATGTATTTAACCATCCTAAAGGCTGATAAATCATTTATATTACACACTTCTTCATACATTCCGTATGTAATTTTATACACAATCCAATCTTATGAGAGGAGAGATGAGAGATTACATTGGTATCAAAAGTCAAGAATGAAGTGGGCAAGAGGTAAGAGAACCAGGTAAGGAAATTTTCAATCGTCAATTGTCAATTGTCAATCCTCAATCATCATTTCATTAAAATTGTCAGAGCATGAAATTTAAAGGAACAAAGAGGCTACTGGAACACTGGAACACTGGAACACGAGAGTAGTTCAATATCACCACATCATGAAACAATGTACCTACTTATATTATGTACACATGAAACACTCACGAGGGTCCAGAGCGGAGATTCCCAATTCCCATACATTTAATTCCGCTTCGCTACATGTAATATGCTGCCCTTTCTTTGCTTGATTTTAGATTTACGAGTACGAGTACGAGTTTGGGTTCTGTGGTACAATAAAACAATAGAAAACTTTCTCCATGACATAAACTCAATTCAACTAAAATCAGCTCAATTCGTTGCTCCTATAGTACAAAAGTATGTGAATATTGCTTGTTATTTGTATTATGAATTACGATATGAATAAATGCACTTTGTCCACACTGTTCAGTGTACACATGACTCTTCCTAATCTCTTGCGCACACAAACACAATGTACACATGTATACATGTGATTATGCTGGTGATAAGCGCTGAATGATTGCCAATGGTCAATTGTTTGAGATACTGTCGGAATATTATTAAATCAATATATTATCATTGAATGTGGCTAAGTATTTAAAATTGAGGGAGTGAAACAATGTCGTTACCTTTTCCTTTTATCTCTATCAAAATAGTCAAGTCGGCATGTAAACTCCATGAATATTTAATGATTGTGATACATTCTATAATTCTATAACAATCAAAATGAATCGTAGATATAATGCATAGTGCATAGTATATTATAGATTATAGATGTACTTAAAATATTTCTGTACAAAATTTGCTGCACGCGTGAAAGTCAATCATACTGGGATGGACATGATCCTCTCGTATGTATGAAGAATATATAATTGTTGAATGTACATACAAAGGGATGCTCGTACATTTTACATATTAATTGTAGCTTGTCAATTCCTAATAAATATACGATTGGAGCCGGATCTCCTGTGAAAAATGTTATGCTCCCGTTCCTACATTTACTGTCTGTAATCTACAATCTACACTCGTCATAATGACAGCCTCTGCTAAAATTTTCTATCTCTGTCAGCATTCCAAATCTGATGACATGGCATGTTGTATGTTGTGTTCTTGAAATAGAAATAATTGATTCGAGTACTGGATTAAACTGAATTTGTGTTCAAATCAATATTCAGTATTCAAAACAAGATAATTACTAATTACATAAAAAGTACATGTAAAGGTTAAATCATCTCATTTATCAGGAATCACAAGTCACAAGTCAGCATTTACATGAATCTCAACTAGTTTTATTGACGCACTTTGACTTGTATCCTATTTAAGATTAAATCCAATCACATGTCCCGTGTCCCATGTATCCGATTTTATCACACCTGTCAAATGTCAAATTTTTCATGTGTACATATTTTATGTTGACTGATGTGATGAGTTTTAAGTTTTGAATTTCAAATTTTGAATTTGTAACCCCAATACTCAATATAAACTTGCCCAGCATGTGTATAATATCATGCATGTATTTTTTATGTATTTGCAGACTTATGCATTTAGAATTTAAAAAAAGGTACATGGTTGTTCCACGCTCTCATACTTTTCCTACGGCTCTTTATCCTTTTAGAAACTGGGAAAAAGTGTACTGCCCCGCCTTCAGTATAGTACATATGTAGAAAATGGTATAAAGTATATAATTATAATTATAATATATTATTATAATATATTATTATAACACACACTACTTTTTCATGTCCTTTTGCAGTTTTACCTGTATAATTTACTATTTTTTAGTAGATAAAAAATAGTAAATTATTATAATAATATTATTGTTTTGAATCATGAATTGAGTTTAGAGTTTAGGGTTAAAACTTAAAAAATGAAACTTTTCAAGTCCACACTACACCGCACAAATGTATAAATGTGTATTCAATGCTCTAAGTACTATATATAATATATTATGTATTTCCTCCTATGTAGTAAAGTAGTAAAATGGAGAATCCAAAAAGCATAGGTGGCTTTTTCCAAAGTTGACAAAAATACTTTCCGTTTTATTTTATTTTGTGCAGGTGTTCATTTTTCACGTCTTGATTACTGATGAAGAATGGAGACAGACAGTCTGCCGGTTTCAGAATCGGAATCAAAAGAATAAGGAAGAATCAAAAAGTCCTGTAGTATGTTCCATTTCCTCTTTATTTCTCATCAGATGTGCCACGTGCACAATCCACACACAATGAACCATAATATAAAATGTACAATACATCAATAATCAATACACAGTACAGTTTACCATTCAATATCCAATATCCGATACATCACATCTTTTATCTTTTTGTACCACACGTACAAAAGACTTGTTATGGAAAAACTCACGTCTCACGTGTTACGATTATGATTTTCCTTTCGGAAATCGGAAACAGTTTCAAGTTTCAAAGAGAGGAAGAAAAGATGGAAAAAGCTCAGCAATTACCCCATTTTATATTCCGTATTCAGACCAAATTAATGTTGAGAATACCTATAATCAATAATCAATGAGATACCGCTTGCGCTGGTTTTTGAATCAAAGTAAACGGTAAAAAAAACATGACGACCATTGTTAATCCTTTGTCTTCGTACTTTATATTTCATATACATTTTGGATGCTAATTCAGAGTCAATTTGGTGATTGAATGTGCATAGGCGCATTACTCAGTATTAAACCAAATTAATGTACATATTTACATGCAAATCGACAGCTGGAGGTTGGCTGTTGGCTGTTGTATGTTGGCTGAATATCTTTCCTTATGCATTACACAATTGCAATTAAATACTAAATACAGAGGCTACAGGTTACAGATAATTAATAAGGTTGTCCATTTATCTATCTCCCAGCTGCTGTTAAATATACTAAATGCTAACATTGTAATTATAGCGTCTGTATCATATATAATATTCACAAAAGGTTGGTGTATATTTTGTGTTTTGTATATTGTATACACAAAGTACATCACAAGATAAGATAATAATATTAATAATAATTAATTATATAAATAATCCTGAAAAAACTTGATTGAGAGTGAGAGGGCAATTTTATCCAGTTACATGAGACTGATTCTGAATTCAAAACTTTGAATCCTCAATCAGTGATTCTGCAGTAACGGTAGTGACACTGTCTACTGCAAAACTCCCAACATTTTCTGTTCCTCCTTTCCCAATTTACAATAGTCAATAAACATGACGTCCAAAATTATTTTTACTTTGACTACTCTATTGGTGGTGTCATCACTTGGTAAGAAATGATTTTTAGCAGCTGTTTTATCCATATTTTTATTTTGCATTGATGAATTCTTTGTGTATTTGATAATATTTTTGAATTTATTTGAAAACTGAATTCTATTTTCTATTTTCTCTTTTCTGTAGCCCAAGCCTTCTTTATCTTTGCCGGTCAAGATTCTTGTGCTGGGAGATGTGATGATAAGCCAAGTGGTTCATTCGACTGCCAGTGTAACAAAGTAATTCCAGCATAAAATTAAGATAATAACCAATTTGAATACAACAACTATTATTGTCCATTAATATTGATAATAATTAGAAAAGTTATGGGAATGAATATTTTATCAATTGATTTTCAGCCATGTGCAACTTATAAGGACTGCTGCAATGACTACACTGACATTTGCGTAGGTACAACTATAGGCTCTTGCAAGGGGAAATGTGATACCACGAATGCATCTTGGCCTTGTCAATGCAACGAGTAAATGATAAATAATAAATGAATCAAGATTTTTGAATGATACAAAAGATACAAAATTACAATCATTTCCAATTTTCAGTGTCCTAACATTTTGTATTTTGTGTCAATTTTAATTTAGTGCTTGCGTCAACTTTGGAGACTGTTGCCCAGATTTTGAAGATGAATGTGAAGGTGATAGCGGAACTCCAGGTTAGTTTAGAATTAAATCCAAAGATTCTCTAAATTATACATTAATACCGTCTTTGCATACGAGTTCGCCAAATTTCTTACGTTTTCGTTTAGTAATTTGATTACCATTAGTAAACGAT
>JAQGBH010005441.1:0-14335 GCA_034698265.1 Sminthurinus aureus | reverse complement strand
GGAACGATATGAGAGGGTAAGACTTCAACTTTTCAAAGAAGTTGGTATTTTGGCAGACTCTACTGTACACTGTACACTGTACACTGGACATTATTTTATTTAGTTATTAAATCTTAAATCAAATTATCAGTTTATAAACTTTGCGCATTATTATTTTTTGTTATTTACAGCGAGGAAACTTGTACGTCTACTTTGCAATGGATGATGGCGAGTACGAACCATTTTTATTTTCTATTGCTTCTTGTTTTTATCATCTTTGTACGTAGAGATTAAAATTAGTAGACTAAAATTCTAATTCAGTATCAGTATAAGGTAGATTATTTATTGTGATTTGTGATGCCCATTTTTTTCATAATTTTTAAGCAATAATAATCATCGTATGTACGTTCTGAAGTCCACGGATAATGACCCCATGGGAAACTGGCCATCAGAGGCTAAGAGGATGTACACAACAGATGCAGTTGACTACTGGGCTATTGATGGTAGTCCTTTTGAAATAAATGGACAATTGTACTTCATTTGGAGTGGCTGGCCAGGTCTGAATGTTGGACGTCCTCAAAACCTTTATATTGCTCCCATGTCTGATCCAGAAACCATTTCTGGTCCAAGAGTGTTTCTTCGTGAGCCCATTTTTGATTGGGAAGGTATGTAACATTAATACTCTCGATTCTAGTAGTTGTGATTTATGAATAATATTATATATTATTAATTATTATATTCCAATAGATAACACACAATTGGATTTTTCAACTCTCAACTTAACTTTTATCATATTGTATTCTATTTCTAGGACCTTTTACGCTTGAAGGACCATATGCAATTCAAAAGGGAGATAAGACATTCATCGTTTTCTCTGCTGACTCAACATGGTAAATCTCGTTGATTTTGTAATATGACATGAAATGATATAATATTATATGATATAAAATGCAAAATATTGTATAGAAAAAAGAAAAAGTGAATGTTAGAAATGTTAATCCTGAATTTAACATTTTTATTATCTTTTCAGGGGACCAGGTAAAAACTGAGATTTTGTATTTTGAATTTTGAACTTAAAATAAGGAAAAGTCGCTAAAAAAATTGAAGTGATAAATGAGCCAATGTCCCACTTTCTCAATTAGATTACTGTCTCGGATTAATGTGGATCAATAATTCAAATGATCCACTTGATGCTACTAAATGGGAACATGATTATTCGGGCTGTGTCTTCTCCCGTAATGACGAAGAAGGAGTTTTTTGTACTGGTCATGCTGGATTCACAACGTAAGAATAAATAACATAAACACATTGATTCAGTCTCAATTTCGATGTACATTTTGTACACACATTTACTCTATATGTACATTGCAAATGATTAAGGAATAAGGAAAGTATAATATATCCAGTATTTTATCATATCAGTGTATTTTGTTGTTACACATTTTCAGGTCTCCTGATGGAACCGAAACTTGGGTTAGTCAGTTTATCCAACGGATGAAATGCTTACAATCAAAAGTAATCAGTAACCAGTAATTAGTGCAATCAAGAGGAAATTTAAGAGAAATGTTGTTGTTTGTTTGTCGATATTTTTACTCTAGATGTTATTCCATGCTACTAATGATGTGAATGATCCTGGTTCTCATCGTGTATCTCGAGTGGAGAGAATCGATTGGGATCAAAACGGTTTTCCTGTGTTCCCCAGACCCTCAGGTGACTCGCGATCCCTAAGCGTGCCGTCCGGGCAGATTCAAGAGACGTATGGTAATCCCATACTCGACGAACTCTCCGCTGACCCGGCTGTAATCTACCATGAAGGATACTACTACATGACCGTGTCAACCGACGCAGAGCATGAGCTTACCATCATTAAGAGTGATCTTCTTACGGATTTTCGAAATGGCGAGAGACGAGTTGTTTACAGACCAGCCGTCGAGTACGAAAATTTATGGGCGAGTGAACTTCATCTCATCAATGGAGATCTTTATGTTTATTTCTGTATGAATCGTATTGGGGAAAGTCACAGGTGTTTAAAAATAATGACATTTTTATTGATACGTAATAATATATTAAACATTAAACACATGGGGTTTAATTCTTGACCTCCTTTTTATAGATAATATTTGTCCTAAATCCGAAACCCGAAACTAAGGAATACGAGAAATCAAACTCATAATATAAAATGTACAATATTTTTATTATTCGTCAGAATGTACGTCATCAAGGCGGATGATACTAGCAATCCTCTTGGAACTTGGTCAAGGGAAACCAGACTTGTTCCAGAAATTGAAGACTTCCGAATCGATGGAACTGGTAATTTGAAATATGAATAGTTTTGACTTTTAGCTTTTGAAAATACATTTGAAATGCAAAGGTTCTGAATCCTGAATCTGTACAAAAGAAACTACAAATGAAATGTTATGAATTATGAATATTAGTTTTGAAATACGGAAATGGAAAATTGTACTACATTTACTCGTCGGTTGCTCAAATGTTCATTGCTGAGATGGAGAATCCAATGAAGGTCAAAGATCCTGGTGTACTTCTTCGAAGTCCTAAAAGTCCTTGGGAATGTGGGGTGAATGAAGGACCTTTCATAGTCGAAAATGAAGGAAGAACTTTCCTCATTTTCTCAGCTTGTTCTACATGGACTCCCGACTATTGTCTTACAAGTTGGTTATACAATAAATAAAATACTATTATATGGTTTAAACAACAGTAATAATCATTGAAATTCAAAAGTATACGTTGAAGAATGAAAATATCTTGAAACTTTTCTTCTTTGATGTAGTGATTGGTATTGATTACCTACGTGATCCCATGGATCCTAGAAATTGGTGGGATGACTTGGATCGTTGCCTTTTTTCCAAAAATCCTGAAGAAAACGTGTATACCACGGGACATGCTACTTTTACCTATTCACCAGGTCAGAAATTTTTGAATGTTTGTACTCTTAACTATTAAAAACATTGCTATTAAACATTGAAGATAATTGTCTATTTTAACCTAGATAAAACTTTCTCAAACCTCAAACTCATATGCGTTATTTAAATTCTAATTATTATTATTTAAAATATTACAGATGGAACTGAACTCTGGGTAAGAATAATAAATAATAATAATATAATATTAATATATTTATCAAACTTTGAGGGAAAACAATTTTCCGGTTAAAGCCTGTTTATCGAGATTAGATTATAGATCAACAAAATTTTTAAAAATTATTTTAGATGATGTACCATGCAACAAATGATCCAAATAGCAATGAACTCTCTACTCGAGTTGCTCGAGTACAAAAGATGATGTGGAATGAAGACAAAAGTCCCAGATTTCCTATAGCCAGTGGAAATGGAAGACAAGTTGCAGCTCCAAGTGGACAAAGGAGAGTCTCACAGTCTGCCTAAATGAAAAATGAAACAACTAGATGCTAGATACTAGATAATAGATAATACACACGAAACACGAGACGCGTTTCAAAAATAACTCACTTATGTTAAAAAGTTGACTTGTTATTTATTTATTTATTGTACTGAAAATTGAAACATGAAATGAATGTAAATTCTGTGTTATTTAAAGTTGCAAGTTTGAACGGGGTTTAGAATTTAGTATACAAAAAGTGTAGTATTGCATTAATTATGTATCGCATTCATGGAACGTTATATCTGTATTGGAGATAAGAGATAAGCATAGCATGTGTACTGATAATATAAACTGCTTTTCTTACAATCAATAATCCAGCAAAAAACAAAGAAAAATCATGTTGTATGGCGTACGGTCGATGGACTATGGACTATACGGATTACGGATTACGGATTATATGAAAATTAAATTAGCACGTATTAAACTTCCATAGAAACTGAATCGGTTTCTAATGTTATTTCGTCGAAAACGCTTATTGAAAATTGAAATCATTGGAAATCTGAATATATGCGATTATCGTAAGGGCTGTCTTTTGAATTTTGGTCACTCATGACTCATGACCAAACACTTCAGTGCGAGAGCTCAAGATCGGCGGATGCAGATGTAGAAAACTAATTTATCTGGCGATAAAAGAGTCTCAAGTCTCAAGTCTCAAGTCTGAACCTTTCGTGATTTGTGAAACAGGAAGAATTTTATTTTATATCGAGCTTTAATCATCCGTCATACAAGTAACTTATTGCTTTGCTGCATTCTTTAGCTATTGATTATTGATATTTGTCCCAAATCCCAAGTATCAATCGTAATTGGTAATGGAGAAAACGGAGAAAGTTCTCAAGCTGGCAGATTTATGGGGAAAATACGGCAAGCATTTTAGAGGTACTCAAAAACCAAAACTCAAAATATGAAATAAATGTAAATTTGACTAAAATATTGTTTCCATTTTCACTCAGTTTGTTTTCTTTACAAAATACTCATTAACTATTTTATTGATAATAGTTGATAATTGATATTGTAGATGAAGAGGTTGATGACGAGATTTTGGGTGAGATGGTGAGCTGTGAAGAGGGAAGTCGAGAAAATCGTTTGTACAAAGAGTTCATACCAGTGGCGAGTCATCGTCTCCGCATTTCGAGGGCATACAATCAGGTCGAATCAAATAAGATGCATGAAATCAATTGTCCATATTGTCCCAGTCCCAATGAATTTGCATCAGTTCCACTGTACTGGAAGCATTTGATGGTGGATCATGAGATACTGGAATATGGCAACTTTATTTGTCCCTTCTGCAGAGTAACCTTTGATATAAGAACTTCCTATAGAAATCATGTATTTCGTGAAAAATGTATTGAAGATCTTCAAGTTCAAGTATCCACTGGTTTAAAAAATGAAAATGAAAATCCTCCTGCTCCTGCTTTGCCCGCCACTGCTAATGAAGGAGAGATTATGTAAATTATGAAATGCTGGCTCGTTTGACTTTGGATTGGATTACATTGCAAATATAGCAATTGGAAGGAGCATCAAAGTCATGATGATAATATAATTGATTATTTACTGTTGAATTAATAATTAATAACTAATAACTAATATAGAACACACAAATATAGCTAAGAGTTTCGAGTTCCGAGTTAAATTACTTAGTGCGTTTTATTTCTCTCTTTTCAATGTTCAATGACAAGTTAAAGTTTTATTATCACGTTAATAAACAATAAATAATAAAAAACAACATTCATTGTTCATATTTCATATATTCTTTGTACTTTTTGTATTTTATCAGTTTAATTTGAGCTTTGAGCAAAATAATTAAAAAATTTACAATTTACACTAAATATAAACTGTACAGTATACAGTATACAGTAGACGCATTTTTATATACAACAAAATAGATTGCAGATAAATGTGAAATATGTACCGTTACTAAGAACGGTTGCTACGTAGCAACAGTACATATTCCATTATTATCTTCGATGGTATATTATCGCATAAGGTTTTAATACAAAATAGGAAAAGAAATGTCGGGGTCGGGATTCGATGGTGTAGGGACTTGAATGTCGAATGTCGAACCTTTATCTTTGTTTAAGAAATGGTCCACAAGGCGGAATTATCAATGGAATTATTATTATCAATGACGGTGTCATCAGCTTGAACAGCTGCGGCATTTCCACTGGCAACATGGAGAATAATATAATTGTCTCCACTTTGGATGATTTGGAATTGTTCCCATGCTTGAGCTTCCTGTCTCACAGCAGACAACGGTGTGGTTCCAGCTTGATCACCAGTCACGAACAAATTGTTTCCTCCAGTTGCTTGGATGGTGTAGTAAGGGTTTTCGTTTGTGCTTTCTGGGACTTTGGCAAAAGTGAATCGAGTTCCTTCTCCAGCAGCACCTGATCACAATAAAAAATCAAAGATAATTATTAGCCATTATTTTCATACTTTCTTCATTTGGCATTCTCCACACTCCAGATTTCAGATTGCAGACATGAAATGTTTTCATAATATAATTTAAATTTAAAAAGAGTATAATAATATTATTTATTATTTACCAGCGGTAACTCTGAGTTTTGGATCAGCAGCGGTAGAGACGACAAACTTTCCGGTTTGTACATTTTTCAAAACACCGGCAGCTGGCACTGGTCCACTTCCAGAGTTGTCAGTTTTAATAAGGCGATATCTAGAGGGTGTGACTCCAGTAGTAGCTCCTGCATTATTTTGAAGTTGTCCAGTTCCGGCAACTGTACTGACTTGTTGTTTGTTGACCATGGCAGTAAGCTCGTAGCTTCCATCTCCTTGAACTGCCCATCTGAAGGTCTCGTAAGAAGCAGCAGAGTCTCTGCAGAAAAAAAAGGAGCGGGAGAGTTATACATGATATAAAAATACAAAATTTGTTATGCAAAATTTCATTTGGGGACAGAAAGGCCATAAATAATAACAAATCAGTACGAAAATCAAATGGTAGAATATTTACCTTGAAGCAGAGAGAGCTGAATTTCCGTCAGTAGAGGCGGTAACAAATTTTCCATTACCGGCTTCAATAGTGCTGCCACCTGGGACAAAGGCCAATGTAAATTTGGCAGCAAGAACAGCGGCTCCAGTATTAGCTTGAAGTTGTCCATTTCCTCCGAGTGTGATGTACATTCCAGTTTGAACATCTTGGATGTTAAAGAGACCTTCTGGAGTTTGCTGAGAAGCACTACAGATGTCAGTGTTTGAGGATTGAGTGGAGACAAAGTAGAGTTGATTGGAGGCGGAGTTTCCAGATCCTATAAAAAATTTAAAATTATGAATTGATTTCTGGTAGTGCCGTCTTTTCAAAAACAAGTGGACTTGATTTTTTACTTGACAAATCAAGTTCAATTATAAAATTCAAAATTCAGTATAAACTTACCCCAGTCAAAGAGATTTGCAGAGTAGCCATAAGCTCGTTGTGGGTTCACTTTAGCATAGGCGGCGACTATGACAGATTTGAAGTCATCACCTAAAGCGGGATCTTCAATTTCACTTTGACAGTAAGGAAGAACTTGTTCCATCCATGCGTTGTCGAATGTATATTGACCTGCAAATTCCAAATAGTTGTTGCATTTAGCATTTTGTACTGTTTTATTGTATTGCCTATTGCATTGTGCATAAACTGAATTTCTAATTTCAAGTCAAAAGTCAAACATCATAAAAATCTGGATTTTTACCAATGGGTGTCAATGGAAGGATTTGAATGGCAGCAATTTGAATTTTTTGACCTCCCCAGAACAACCAAGCTCCTGCTTGAGTGTCCATGACGTTTCCAATGGTAACCAAATCTCTGAGCCCTTGTTCGGGATAAGGTGAGTCTGGGTCGTTGACTGTGGGGTACAAATGCCAGTCTACGGAGGATTGAAATCAAAAGGTCAAAGGTCATAAATCCAAAATTCATAAATGAGCGCATTTTTATAAATTTTCCCGCCTTCATTTGTAATTTGTATAAGAAGTACGAAGCACAAAAGTTTAAATAGTCATTTTTTCGATGTATGTTTGTAAATTTAAATACGTACAGGCTTGTGCTCCGGCAATTTCAATGGCAAGAAGAAGTCGGGAGTAGTCAATGAGTTGTTGGTTGTTGGTGGCGTGTGCAAAGAGGAGAAGACCGTAATATCCATTGATAGCTTCTCCAGAAGATTCTTGATCTCTAGGTCCAGCTCCATTGGCAATTCCAGAGGCCCAGGAATGTCCAGCTGATAATCAAACATTATCAATCATCAGTCGTTAATACAATTAATAACTAAAAACTTTGATAAGAATTTATAAAAAATTTTGCTGTATAATTTTTCAAATACCGAAAAAGTCCATGTGACGAGTAATGGTGTAATGAGGATCATTTGGACTTGGATTTCCGATGCCTCGAGCAATACTGTAAATTAAAAAAAATAAAAGATTATAGATTCAACTCTCTTAATTTTGTATTTTGTAAAGGTCAAAACCCAAAACAAGCGATTAAGTCTTAATTAATATCAAGTCTTACTGAGTGAAAAAGTCCAAGTGTTCGTTCAACCAAGCAGGATCGTGTTTTCCGATGACGGCAGCACCATGCAAAATATATCTATTTCAAAGGTCAGAGGTCAAAGGTCAAAATGTATTCTTTTTAATTGTTATTATTGTTTACTTCGATTTGTTTCCACAAAATTATTAAAAAAACTTTATACTGTTGACTGTAGGATTTCTTACCCGTAGTGGAAATGATGATCGTTGTAGTAAGCCTGTGATTTAAATAAATAGTAAAACACAAAAAACACATTGAAAATTCGACTCAGTTCAAAAATAAAAATTGAGGTCAGTAAAATAATTATAGTGGTTAAAATTTAACTCACGTTTCCAAAATCAACCCATGTGTTGTTCCATCTACAGAAAAAATTATCATTATTAAATGTAGGAATGGAAATGTTGAATAAAATTTTTAAAATTAGCTTGGTTTTAAAAAAAATGTAAAAAGAGCTTATGTACTGAAGTTTAGAGTTTAGACATTAGCTTTTCGGCCTACCCATCCTTGTTGATGAAACCTCCCCAACCAGTTTCATAAGCAGCGGATGGCACTCGGTTTCCATCGAACCAGTAGTTTGCAGATTCCTTCAAAATTTGGATGACGGGTTCAACCAGATCATTTCGTCCAATGTGCTCTGCAATCAAAGCAAGACGGGAAGCTCTTCCGAAAGCTCCACCTATGTAAAATCAACACAAGATTAAATTTTAGTACCTCAGTAATCAAGAAAAAAGAAAATGACTTTTGTTTTTTAATACAATGAAAAATGATGAGGAGATAAAAGGAAACGTACCCCAGAAATAAAAGTCACCAGGAACCATGGGTTTCAGATTCTTCACTTCAACTTCCAAAGTTTTGCTCAACTCTCCAAGGCAGGATTGTTGAGGATTGTTCTGAGCAAACCAAGAGATGGTTGGAAGGTCATGAGCATGTTGCCATTGGTTTCCAATAACTCCCTTCATATACCCTTTGATGGTCAAGTATTGAATGTTTGCATATCGTGGGGCTTGGAGAGATTTTCTGTAGTGATGACAAGTCAACATCAGAATTATAGAATCAAATCAATCATCAAACCATTCATTCAAAACGGAATTCATATGAAACTTCATGCAATGTACAAAAATAGCCGTAAAAAACATGGATACTGTACTGACCTGTGATGTGGCCAACTGAGAATGAGCAAATCTCCAGCATTTCCAACAACACTCCAGGTCCAGGTGGTAAGTGCAACATTGTTGACAACAGTGTAGCCCATGGCCAATCCAGTAGCATAGGTGTTTGCATACTGATCCAAAATAGCCTCTTGACTAGCCTCAGTCAACTTTGCAAAGCGGATGGTTCCAGTAAATCCAGCAGAAGAGGTCAAAACCTTTCCATCGGAGGTCAAGTCAGTGGTTCCACTGATGATGTAGACCAGATAAGTTCCACCACCATTGGTCACCTTAGCCTTTTTACCTGATCAAGCCATGAACGAAACCATGAATATTTATTAAATATTAAATATTAGAGGTCACTTTATCACGTCTCAAGTGTATAAGTTTTGCAATGTACGTTGTATTTTGTAAATTGTACAAAAAATCTCAACTCATTTACCTTGAGTGACCCATTGAAAGCTAGTGATAGCATCATCTTCGGAAGTGAAGACAGCCTGAGCATTGGCAAAAGTAAAGGTCATGTAGGGTGACCCAGGGACGAGATTTGTATCCATAGTTCCTAAAGTTTCCCCATGCTCATGGTTAATGGTTGTACATGTACAATGTATACTGTATATTGAGTACTGGTAAACACCCAACTTGGGCGGGTAATTTTGTAAACAAAAGTAATTCTGTACTCTGTATTAGAAATGAGAAATGATGAAAAATCTAACCTGCTCCAGCAGAATACCGAAGAGAGACGGTTTGAGTATCCCATCCGGTTGATTTTCTGTTATCGATGCTATTGGGTAGTCCAGTAAGACTAGCTCTCCATTCAAAATGGGTATCGACATGAATGGACGTGCCATCAAAACGACGAGTGTCAGAGATACCAAAAGTAAGGCCTGTATTGGTCGTCTTGGACTGGAATGGGAAAGGTCCAGCAACAGTTCTATAAAATGATAAAAAAAAGTACAAAATCAGTCACTGTTCTCAGCTCATCCGTTTTAGGTTGATATGAAATAGAAAATATTTTGAATTTTGAAGGGAATTTAAATCCAACTTACGAATCTTGGTTGCTCACAGTAAATCCAGACCACCCTGAAATCAGCATGAATAAAATTAATCAGTTTAAAATCAATTGATTTGATGAGAAGAATTCCCTTGCAAGTTTTATTTAAATAGTGCTTTTCATTCTAAATTCTAGTTAATTACAAGCATCAGTTGGGAATGGAGGTTTAAAGTCCTTGAAAAAAGGGCCGGGAGGAGCATCGTTGGCGATCGTTCCACCGGGTAGATTTGGAGGTGTAGTTGCAATAGGATTTTCCCATGGTCCAGAATTTGCTCGAATCCCTTTGTTTCACATTATTACAATTTACAATAATAATTATTATTATTCAATATTCACAATGCTTTGTTTTTTTGTAGGTTTATTTTGTGCGGGTTTGTATTTTGTAGTGTAGATTTTACCTCTTTGTGATTGACCGGAGAGTGACCCAGCAAAAACGGTCGAGACGGCAGCTAGAACAATAACTGCACGAATCATGATGACACTTAAAAACAATACCAATACAACGTAGAAAGTAGAAAAGGACTCGGCGATCTGGAAATTCCTACTGATTCTTATCCAGGCTACCCAATCCTTTTATATAGACTTCAGTCCCCAAACCATATAAATATAGATATAAAATGTATGCAAAAGCATGGAGAGAGCATTGAGTAGAGAGAGACAGAAAGACAGGGAGGAGGAAAAGAGGAGGAAAAAATTGAAGTGTGTAAAATATAGAGTGTGTAAATAGAATAAAATGTAATAAAATGCAAAACATATTGAGCATTGACAGTTCAGTAGCATTATGTAGTAGTAAAATAAAGATAAAATCGCATGATGAATTGACTCTCCCGTGTCAATACGTCAATTTTGTCAACGAGACTCGAAACTCGAAACTCAAGCCGCAAGAGATATACACAATAAAAATAAATACTCCATAAAACCACCATAATCATGATCATCTGCAATCATAACTCGTGTAGGTACATAATTTATAATTCATAGTGCACTGCACTAGCTAACACACCCATCATTTACCTATTTATTGGTGGGTAGGTACTTTCATTCAATTTTCAATATTCAATGTTACACTTGTAACTTATTTGTACATGTATGCATGTGCATAATCTCGCATTTCGCATGTCATTGGCAAAAAAAGTGGCTGTCGTTCTTTTCTCTCTCCTTTTCTGAATGACTGATTGATCGATTGATTGATCGCTTCTCTTCAACTTATTTTTGCTATTTTTATCAGAAAAATATTACACACATATTACATTACACATTGCTCCTGACATGTATCAGTTAGCATTGACTCAATTAGCATTTGTATTTTACACATTGTATATCCTTATTTTTTTGCCATAAATGCAACTTTACAACCAGGATTAATGTTAATGTTATGTTACTGTCTGTCTCATGTATATATTATGTAGAAAAGTTAACAAATTTCATGGTAGAATATAAATAATTCAGAATTCAGACTACAGGGGAAATATAGTTATGACAGACACAAGACACAAGACAAATATGAATGATGTGAAATATGAAGCATGAAATATAAATTAATATCTAGGTTCTAGAGCCTAGAATCTGGAATCTAGATGTCATATTTAGAGTTTAGAGTTTAAGAGCTTTGAGCATTGACTCGTGCCTGATTTCTGATTTGATGCGCAATGTGAGATGTGACCGTTATAGATATTACGTAATTTGTAATTTGTAGAAAAAATAATATGCAATATACACACGCCACACACACCATATTATGCTTTAGACATCAGACTACAATTTATGTATTATGTATACAATTTTGCACGGGTACACAACTCTTGTGTTTATTTATAAACTAACGATTTTATAACATGTATTATGTATATCTGTACTATTTTATTTGGGATTTGTCATGTTTCTTTTTCAGCTTAATTTACTCACTTAAAATCGGCACGTGTATTGTGTTTTATTTTGATAAGAGTCCACTGATGGCATATTTTTTGTGTTTTGGCCGATTGTGTGGTACAATGTGCATGAACTTTACTGGTTCCTAGTTCCTAGGACTAAGTGGTTACACATTAATTACACATGAACTCATCATCAATAATAATGAAAGAAAAATACTTGAGCTTTATTTAAAATACCATTATACCAGATTAAAAATGAAGTTTTCGTGATAGACAATCAAGATGTAAACGATAAAAATAATACATATAATACATCAATAAAGACTTGGTTTGTACATTTTATGATTGGAAACGCACAATGTAATTATTAATTCGCAAACAGTCAAAAAGCTACTCTGCTTCCGATTCTGCTGTTGTTGTTCCTTCATCTTCTTCTTCGTGTTCTTCCTCTTCTTCCTCAGTGTCTGATTCTTCTTCCTCAGTTTCTGTGTCTGCTCCTTTTTTCTTAGGTTTCTGTTTCTTACTGACTTGACTGGAATTTATTGACTTGGTTAAATTGTCATCAATTGTTGAATTATTATTATTGCCACCAACTTCAAGTACTCTTTCTTGATGCGGTTTACCTTGATTATGTCGAGTGAGCTGCCACTTTTGAAGAAATCCCTTGTTACACTCTTTACAAAAAAATTTGAGCACTTTTTTGTGCCTGTTTAAATGGATGTTCAACTGCGTGTTTCCCCAAAACTTTTTATGACATTCAGGACACTCCGAACTTTTCTTGACTTGATGTTCCTTTTTATGAATATTTAGTTTTCGCTCTGACTTGAGGAGTTCTCCACAAACAGGGCATTTAAATTTCCAGGTGGCCTTTTCTTCCGCTTGTGGGTGGAGACGATTTCTATGAATTTCCAGACTCATCTTAAGTTTGAATTTTGAGCCACATCCTTCCGCATCACATTTGAATGGATAAATATCCTGGTGAAGTTTTTTATGAAGTCTGAGGAGAGGTAAAGTTTTTATTCGTTTTCCACACTCATCACATTGGAAATCTTTTTGGTCCGAGTGTGTTGCTAAGTGCAATTTGAACTCAATAGGAGAGCAACTATTTTTTCCACATTTTTCACAAACGAAGCGCATTTTGTCTATTTTTCCAAAAAAAGACAAGAAAAATACAAAAACCATTTTTAATTTTCAGTAATAATTATTAGTTGATTTTTATTACCAATAATAAATACACAACATTAGCTTTTCTAAACAAGAAAAAAATGTCACCTGCATGTATTCGTCGAATATGATCCTGCATCGTATGCAGTCTGTTCTTGCTCTGGTAATCACAACCGGAGCTACCACATTTGTAGCCTTGACCATCCACCAATTTGAAATAGGGAAACTCGCCACGGTACAGGAATTTCCCATTACCACATTTAACGGTTGCAATGTGGTTAAATCGACCAGGTTTGCTGCAATCATGCTTTTTTAATCCAATCTCAGTGGTGAAGACACGAAAACAACCACGACATTCAAAGTTCCGGGCCTCTACAAAATATGAAACATGAAACACAAAATATCAAAAACCATAGTCTAAATTCATTGAATTACAACAAAAAAATCGACTGTTCCGCTGACAAATAGGAAGCATTTTGTATAAACTTTTGCTTATTTTTAAACTTTGAAAATCTACAACTTTGATTTAGAGAAAGAATTACCAGGAAAATGCGTTTTATGAATGTGTCGAATCATGGTGAGCTTGTGTGTGCAGGAGATTTTACAAAGGCCACATTTGAATTTGCTGTCTTGAAGAGAAAATGGATATTTTTCTTGGTACACGTATTTTTTCGTCATTGGATTTTCCTTTAATGTTGCCGTGTTTGATGATTGATGACCTTTAAATAAAATATACATCAAAATTCAATTACTAATGTTTAAAAAGTAGATACGACAAGTACAAAAAATAGGCTATAATTAATAATTAGTAATTATGCTGATTTATGTATTTTTTACTTTTTATGTGCCATCCCAAAATGTGACTCAAAATAAGTTTCTTCGTCTTTTCAGGCTGATCACAATGCCCACATTTGTAATTTTTGTTTTTCCCATTATGCACCTTCTTTGTAAACAAATGGTCTCGCACGGAATATTTCCTATAGCCGAGTTTTATGACTTCAGATAGTTTTATTCTTTCTTTTCCATCGTCTTCTGAATCGGTTGAGTTACTTGTTGAGCTTGAAGAAGAGCTGAGAGAATCATCATCATTATCATCATGTTCTTTTTCTGGTTCTAATTCAATTGTTTTTGCTGTAGTTACTCGTGACATTCTGCTTCGAAGTCGCTCCATAATCGACGGTTGTCTTGGTAA
>JAQGBH010005440.1:0-14336 GCA_034698265.1 Sminthurinus aureus | reverse complement strand
AACTTGTTCGTATAATCGAAGTTCGGTTAATCGAATGTTCGGATAATCGAGGTTCGGATAATCGAGGGGCTACTGTAATTGTTCGTGAGATTGTTCGTAAGTGTTCGTGTGTTCGTTTTAATACTATGCATGAATCATGAATCATGAAAATTAGAATATCAAATATCAAATGATTGCTTGAAAATATAATTTACTATACTTGTAATGAAGATGACTGGCATTTTTCTGGAGAACTCCATGAATCGGCAATATCATTGTTAATCTTCCAAAGATGAGAAAGGGGCGGAGGCACAAGTACAAATCTTTAACTGAGGAGTCTGATTCTCCATTTGCACTTTCATCATAAGTAGTATTATCCTTTTCTCTATTTCCCGTTTCAGTCCTTTTGTTGTAATTATTATTATCCACATTTGAAAAAATTGTGTTCACTCGTGTGGAATTTGAAATGTGCGTCATGTTTTTGTAATTGGTTCAAGGAAATGAAATGATGAGTTGAATTTTGGACTTTAAACATTTAGACCGATTGCGCTTCTTTCTCTGTACTATGTACTCAATGTACAACACGCAGCTTACGTTTTATATTTTGATCAACATTCTAGTTTATTGTCTATTCTGCTTCCGTCTATTTTTTTTTGTCTTTTTACACATTAGAAACTAATTGTAAACAGAAATAGTACGCAAAATGTTAAGTTTGTTTGATGTGGTCAATATAACATAAAATGCGCTTAAAATTGAAAGAGCTCTTCACTTTCACTCGCCAATCACTTGCAGCAAAGACTGGACTAAGATTCTAAATTTTCGTGTGTCGTCGAAGGTGAACAGTGAACACTCCTGTTGAATGTTGAGTAGAAAGCAAAACTTTTAGCTTTCACCAGCAACACTAATTGGAAAAAAGACTAAGTGTACATATGTACTTATGCAAATAATGTAACGGGTAAACAAGTTGACATTGATGTGTTGAATGTTGAATGTGGATATTTTTTAGGGTTGCCAAATCTCAAATATATTTTTCAAAACTCTGGAAATCTCAACGTTTTTTATATGATATAACATTTTCGAAATTCAAGATCAAAGCAGTTGAATTTGTGTCCTTTCTCCTTCATCTTTAAAATGAAAATGGAGGTGCGTTTTATGATTTAGGAAATTGGGAGAAGCCCCTTAAAATCAGAATTGATCAGATATCCGGTGATACTAGGGAAATTGGCAACCCTACAACTTTTATTTGTTCTCCATTCTCAATAGCCCGAAAAGTTTTGCACCTTTTTCATATTGAATATTCTACGCGGAGAAAGTACAAGATATTGCTATACATTATACATGGATAATGGATATGATTAATAATAAATGGTAGATGATATTTTTTGCTGTTATTCATAAACAGTAAACACCAGTACAATGCCAACGATGTTATTTATACACCAACTTTTTGTATGTTATATAATGCACAAAAGATAAACGCTTAGTCATCAAAGCCCGAAGCCGTTGACGTATTGACGATACTTAATAATAGAACAAACAAGGATGTGTGACAGCCCACCGTTTGTCACAAAATGATGACAGTTTAAGCTCCACAACAGGCATAATAATACGTATTTTGTTGTACCGACTAACGATGGATACAGTGACAAACACTTCCATTTTTGATAATATATAATGTACAGTAGCGTTAATAGTCCATGGTACAAGTTACAAGTAAAAACACAAAAAACTGCATTACGTGTGTATCATACTCCCCGTTGTGTTTTGTGAAACATGCAAGTCTTTATACAAAATGACAAAGCAAAGGAAATTATACTATCTTTTTGTATAATTATTTGCAGCCAAAATTTTGAAAAGATAAATGTGGACAATACATTTCGTTGAGTATAGTTTTAACCGTTTAATCTTCCTAACGCCACGAATTACAGGCATCCGCTGTCTGCTATTATATAACCACTACCCACACCATTTTATTTCCATTTGATTGAAGTGGCGTCTTTATCAGACGTCTTTATTCTTTATACACAGCAAAAACGGTTTGGTAAAAAAGATCGAACTTTGGTTAAGATTACTGAAGCTTCAGTCATTTATACAGACGCTTCTGTAACCTAAACCAAAGGTTCAATCTTTTTTACCAAACCGTTTTTGCTGTGTATTTTATATATTATATTAGGCTAAAATTATTTGTTACCATAGCATGGCAAAGCTCATTTGGAGCAAGCATTTCGTGTGCATTAAAAATTAAAAGTATTGCAAATTACAAACATGCAAATTAATGAATTGGTGGTGTTTGCGATTTATTTTGATTAAAGCCGTACCGTATATCAGTAAAATCATCAATACGTATAGCAGGTCAGGTCAGGCTTGGACCAAGAATAAAAAAGCGCCGCTACAATTCTGTACTAGACATTTGAGAGTAGGTGGTACATTGTGATTCGTGATCACTGCACTGCTTCATATCAAATCTTTGACAATCCAATCGTCAAGTTTTAATTTTTTCAAAGACTCGACTCCTAGACATTATAGTTGTTCCAAGTTCCAAATCATGTTTCATCATCATCATCACTATGGAATGGGAGGAGGTTTATTTTCGCCCTACGGCCATGGATTCATGGATCACGACTATTACGGCGGCGATTATTATGACGATTATAGTTATGGTCATCACGGACACGGTGGCTTTTTAGGTAAAATTCAAAAAGCAATTACTTAATTCAATGTAAATTAAAATATTCATACTCTGTATAATTAACAAAACGATACTAACAAATTAAGGCGATGGCTTCTATGGTGGATATGGTGGAGGGTAAGAACTTAAAAATATTTATTTTATCCCTTCCAAAAAGAAAAAAAGAAAAGCGTTTCATTCGTGTGTCGTAAAACGGAATTAAAACCTGCATTTTTCAATGAAATTCATAGATACGGTGGATATGGTTATGGTGGTGGATATGGGCATCATCATCATTACGGAGGTTGTTGTGCCATACTTTGAGCTCTGAACTCTGCGTCGAATAAAATTGCTGCAACACAAACCAGCAAATAGAATAGTAGAACTATATAAATATGAAATATGAATGCAGAACGATATGAATATTCAACAATGTACCTCTGTCCTAATAGTAAACATAAATTCAAAGATTTTTGGTAAATTCCATGAAACACTGAAATAACTTTGAGCTAAATATAACATTTGCTATTGTACTGATTATTAATAATAAATAATAGAAACAGCTTTCTAAAAACGGTTATTTTTCTAAATAACTTTATTATTATTGCTGACACTTGAAACAAACAAACTAAATATTCGAGATAAATAACAAATAATAGTGTTTAGGTTTCTTCATTTCATTTCATTGTGTTAATGATAAACATTCCTTGCAAAAAGGATTAGTAATCAAAAGTAAATGCTTTCATACAATTTCAATGCATAATAATTATTAAGAGATTCTGCGAATAGTACCATTAAAATTAAATATTAAATACTTTGTACAGTAGGAAACAAAAACTACATGGTTTCGGATTATTCGATAATGCTGAAATCTAGAAGCAATAAAAGTAACTTAGAATAAATATGAATCCTGCTTTTTGTACATGAAGATGAGCAAATAATACTAATATATCAAATCTCAAATCATAATGTTGATTTTTTCAATAAAAATGAGAAGTATCAAGTTTTTACGAAAAAAACAGCACTCAACGTTCCAATGTGACAAAGGGTAAGACGGGAGTTAGCGATGAAACAATATCTGGAAGGAAAACAAAAATTACCGATATAATTGAATGTATAGAAATCATAAAAGATACGCTGAACTTTTTTTACTAAGCACTATTAGTAAAGAAAAGTAGTACTTTTATCTTTTACTACCATCTTTCTCTGCAGAGGTTAGTCGCTCATCAAAACCAATTTGAATAGTCAATTGTGGCATTCTTGATTTCTCAAATCCAAAAAGAGCTATATCAAAAGAAAGAAATACATGAATGTAAAACCCATATTAATTAATATATAATATATGTATGTACACGCATATGTTGAGATACACAAATACTCAATCATATACATGCATACATGTATTTTATAGATAATGTGTAAAAGTAGTACAAAGAATAAAGTAATTAGTAATCTACTGATTATACAAAAAAAAGCCTGATAATGACACTACAAGCCTAAGAATAGCAATGAGCTCATAAAAAAACGACTTTTGATAATATCTTCGGATTCTTAAGAATAACAATAATATTATATTTTATATCAGTAATACCGGAAATTGGAGTAAGAACTGGTATCATGTTTAAAGGAGCGGTGATTGGTGCAGCACGTAAAACAATCTTGAACAAATGTAATTCTAACAAATAACAAGTAATAATAATTACTATTGTTCCATTTAGTTGTATTTTATAACGGATAGACAAAATTTTTTAACATACAAAAGCAATAAAGTGTTTTATAAAAAAAAAATATACCTGGAAGCATAAAGATTGGTAATCTGTTTCTTCTTGACTTCATCCATTTTTCTATTTTACGCAGATTACCTTCGTCCGTGAGTGATTGAAAAATTTCCATGTTTCTCAGTTCATTGCAATCACATGGAGAAAGTCCAATCATCGCCGGATCCAAATTTCCAAACTGAGTGTCCACATTCACCTCAAGAATGAGTTGTTGAAGTTTTGGCCAAAATTCAAAGCATAGTGGAAGAACAAAAGAAACATCGACAAGATTATTAGAGAGTCGAAGGATCCTCAAATTTGGAAACAACTCTTGAATCCTGGGCATGCACTCATGTGGGCAAAACCGCTGAAGTTTAAGGCTCTTGATGTGCTCAAAGGCTTTCACAACTCCTTTACTTTCCATGAACACACGAGGGAAATTCTGTTCAAAATAATGTAGTGGAGTTACAGGTACGTGAAACAATGGATTCCTTTGCTCTGAAAAATTGAGACCACTTGCCCGATCCAAATAAATTTCAATGCTATTTAAACTAGGAAATTTCTTATGAAGGTCAAAATTCAACGGGAAAAATGTGGAGGCCTTATGTGGAGATTCAACTACTCGAGCTCTGAGATTCATATTCAATTGTACAGTTTTCACATTCTTTAGCACTGGAATGTCTAAAAAATCACATGAGCCTGTTGGTTCCAAAACTAATTTCCTTAAATATTTTTGATTCCTCAGGATAACTCTTGATATTTGTTTCCTACATACATTCCGCCTATGAGGATTAAGAATAAAACAAGTTCTAGTGTCTAATTCTTCCAAAGTTTGAACTTTGTATAAACTAGAAAGGTCTCTTTTGAATCTTGCAAGAGTTTCTCCATTTGTATCATACCAACCTCCACGAATGGTTATTGATCTCACCAAATTGTTTAGTTTTATAATCGATTTCGAATCTCTCTCGGTTTCACGTATTGAATACAACGGGACTCCATAAACTTTTTCTACTTTTGGTACCCTCTCTAAAATTTTCATCATGAATCGTAATGGCAATTCTGGTTTGGACAGAACGAAACGAAGAGTCTTGAGTTTAGACAGAGTCACATTAGCGTCAACTTTAGGTTCACTAGAAGTACTGAGATTACTAAGCATTCCATTATTTATAGAAAGAAACTCTAGGTTTTTGAGATGAAGGAAAATATATTCCAAAAGGAGATTTGATCGGAGAAAATCCATTGAGTATAGACGATGGCCAAATGAAAAATGAGAGATGGAGTCCTCAAATGATGCAAGTAGTGGACGATTTGATGGACTGAAAATATCGAAGTCACGAAGATCAACCCAAATTCTTTTCTTTGGATTCTTTTCCAATTTTTCCAGAATCTCAGAGAATGTCAAAGCGTAAGTTTGTGGAACACAGAGACCAATTTGTTCCAAGACAGTAAACTTTGCTAGATTTTCCCAGTCTCCGCTATCGTCAAATAACAATCAATAATAACAATTATTATTGTTCCATGTTGTTGTATTACATATTACATATAAGTTATTACGTATAGGCGTAATATATAGATAAAGACAATCAAGTCAATGAAGTGTTTAAAAAATACCTATCATCATGAAGTCGGATGAAATATTTGGTCATTTTGGAATGTTTTTCATCGTACCAGAATTTCTTGCCTATTGGACATTCACTTATTTCCCATTCATTTGAAGTGCCAAAATTAGGACGGAAAAGCTAAACAAACAAACAAATAAATAATACAACGTACACGAAAGCACACGAAAAATATTCCTATTTATTATTATTATTCTTCACTATACTACAAATTACGTAAATATAATATTCTGCTACACTGGTAAAACTAAAGGAGAGTAAAACAACTTAAAGACTTACTTTTGAAATCTTCAACACATTTTCTACTGTACCGAGAGAAAAAAAGGATGGTTTAGTTTCATCCCTTTGTTTATTGGTATCCTTCGTTGAGTCTAATTTGCGTTTCTTTTTTGGTACTTCATCAGACTTTGTGCTCGACTCTGACTCTCGTTTTCTAGATTTGTCATGAGAATCCCTTCGATGATGTTTGTCTTTCTTTGTCGCTTTATGATGAGCTGTATGTCTCCGATTCTTGCTGCTACTATTAGAATGACTTCGTTTCTTCTTCTTTTCCTCAGATTTAGATAGCAAAGGAGCTTCAGAGTATGGAGAAGTGGAAGATGAAGAGGGAGGCATCTCTTTCTTTTCAGACATGGTCGGTTCAGGTGATTTCGAATATAGTTCATGGACAACATTATCGATCTTTGTCTATAAAAAAAAAGATAAAGTAACAGAACGTCTCTTTTCTACCTACTAAATGCATAATATATATTCCTTATTCGTTTATATTATGTGTACAATATAATTCAATAATTTATGGTATTTTACGGCAATAAAATTTTGTGCTTCTTTTGATTTTATATCCTTCTCTTCTTCTTCTTCCCATGGTGAATTATTATTATTAATTTCTGGATTCTCAGTAATTTTTGAATCATTTTCATACAAATAACTGTCAGTCTCATCATTCAGTCTTTCCCAAATTCTGTAACAGAAACAAAACATAAAATATAAGGTTTAAAATTTAAAACAAAACAAATAACTTTGATATTATGATTAGATAATCATGTTTAATGGTACCATAATAACATATTATGTTGAAATGAAATTCTATAAAATAATTTTTACCTTGGACTAAGTATTTCAGTTTTAATCTAAAGTAATATAATATAATATTTGTTACAAAATACTTATTACGAATAATAAAACAGTAATGATTTTTAATTATTGTATAATTAGGAGTAGCTATTTGATTACACATGATCATTATAATTATTTTTTATTTTTGTACCGTAAATGGAACTTGTTGCTTCTTTCTAATTTCACACACACGATGACCCCCAGGGGAAGATGACAGAAAAATCTCTGGCAAACAATCTCCTTCTTTTCCAGTAACCTAAGTCAAAGATAAAGTATGAGAATTTGATGTGTATTATTATTTCAATTTTTAATAACGGGATGATTGTTTATGAGTAGTTTGTGAGATGCAACAATCAAAACAATATGATATGAATCATATTATGACACTATACTTACGTAATATATTATACATGTGTGAAAAGTATTTTAACATGTTATATTTTTTATTTACCTCGTCCATTTCTGTCTTGTAACACATGTCAAATATACTTTCTCGTTTTTCAAATTCCTTTGTTAAAGTTTGAATTATTTTATCCTTTTTTAAGAGAAGAGACTTGAGTTTATTATTTTCGCAAGTTTGGTTTAGTAATTGAGCTTGTAAAATCTTGATACACTTATCCTGTTCATCAATTTTTTCTGCAACCTAAATTATATAGTTAAAATGTATTGAATTAGATTAACAATTCCAAAACATGATATATTATCGATATTATGGTATTTTACATACATAACAAGAACTAAATAACATGATAATGATTATAAAGAAGATAATATTATGGTGTATTTCATGTACTTTTTTGAAAAGTGGGCACTTTTCAGGCAGCTGACAACTAGATTCACATTGTTGGTTGACAACAGATATTGATGACTCATTCGTATCATTCTTACTGCCAGAGCTAGAACTTTCAATTTGAAGGACATTGTTGTCTGTATCCGGTGCATCTGGAGATAAAGGACTTTCTAATTCTTTAGAATCATCATTTTCATCCTATAATATATTATTATATAATACATCAGTTCATTCAAAAATAATGCACAAAAACTTGATTACAAAATATTAGTAAAAAAGTCGTGTTCTAAATTCTAAATATTGTGCGACATGGTACAACAGTTCTAATTACCTCCAGATCAATTATAATAATTGGGTCTGCTCCACTTGACATGACTAACCTAACACAAACATACACAATCTACTTAATAATAATTAAAACCCAAGAATTATCTCTTGATTTGACGTAAACATGAATCACAAAAAAACTAATTATTTCAGGAATAAATAAGAAATCTGATGACGAGCGCTGATTGGTCCAAAATTTTTGAAATATTCTCCCAGATAAATCAAGTAGCTCTTCGCTTTTGTATTTTGGTCTACATGCGCCAATCCTCTGAAAATATATAGAAAAAATTATCTAAAATGGCCACAACCTAACAAAAAATAAAGATGCAAACTATAAAATCGAAATGTATGCACGAAATCTCATAAAACTTGTAGCAAAAAAAGATACAAATTGAAAAAAAAAATCAATCAAAAGTGACACGTATAGGCATTAATACCGAAGCAAACTTGGGGAAATACTTTGTGATTTGACCTTCATTTATTTTTTGGCTAATTAAAGTCATTTGCTAAAATGACTTAGTGATTCAAAATTCAAATCATTTAATTTTTCATGCCAATTAAAATAATCATCCCCATTCTGTTGTTGTTGAAAAATTCATTAGCAGCACACTAAATAACTACAAGGATAGCCAGTATTTGTTTCACTCTAGATATCCTTTTCTGGACAAGATATCCTTGACTAATTATCTTTTTTAACTACTTTGAACTTCAGATTACTCATAATATCATAATTATATCGAATTTAAACATTTAAAATGTAAAAACTTGAGTACACATGTGCATTATGTACAATGTATACCATGTACTTTGTACTTACAACGTAAATTAATCCTGCTTTTTATGATTTATATGACTCTTCTCGTAGCTGTACAAAGTGTTTAAATGTGTGAGAAAACTAAATTTTTATAAATAACTTATGAACTTCAGCTCAATTTATTCTTTATTCTACAATCACTGTTTTTGTATGACATACTTGCATAAGTACATATATTGTAATTGACCAGAGACATGCATATGTACATATTGGGAAATTAATCTACTCTGAGTATAAAAGACACAAGACAACAATGAGATTAAAAGACAAAGAAAATACACCAATTTCTCATCATTCTCTCATAATTATTTTCATGTTCACAGGAACAGAAACAGAAGCAGAAACAGACAGTCTTGCGTGCATATATTTATAAAAGTCCAAGTAATGAACTCGTTCAAAGTTTTGCAGTAGTAGTTGTTTTGGTACAATGAACAAAGTATTCACCTACGCCTAAGTATATTCGATGTAGTCTGTATTCTGTAGTTAAAAATAAAGAAAATACACATTATAGCTATAAAAAAATATACGACGGTATAGTTTATTTTTACTAATTTTTTTATTGAAACTGGAATTATCAGAAACAAAATCAAGTCTGTATCAACACCATATCAGATATCACAGCAGAAGAAAAATGTACATCCCACTAGTACAACACACATTTTATATTTTATATTTTGTCTGTAGTCTGTTGTAAGTTAAGCGGAAGAAAATGAAATTCTTATCATTTTTCTCTACATCTTTCCTATTTTTGATCCTTTGTCATTCCATTTCCGTCCAAAGTATTCATCTAGCACAAGACAGTTCAAAAAATGACGTTTTTTGTCCAGGGCCGTCTCAGGTATTTTATTTTACATGTATTTTCACTGTGACAATCTACAATTATTATTGACGATGATTTTCCATTTATTCAGCATTTTACAAAAAGAATTTTCGTGTTTTGTGTATTTATTTTAGATTGATTCAGAAGGAATTGAATGTTGGACTGAGAATTATGAAAAATGCTCTGAATTTTTCAAACCTGGGACTGAAATCACTTTTAAATGTGGCACTTTCTTCACACCCACATCGATTAAAATTTCTGCAAATTATGTAAAATATTCTATTGAAGGAGACCATGAAGATGTGGAACACGAAATTAATCCAAATGACAATGAAGATGAAGATTGGAGCGTCTTTGAAAGGGAAATGGGAAATGAGAATGCCACTTTTAACAGTGACAAGTCTACGGAAATTTTGAAGGAGGTGAAAGATCAAGAGTTTTTTGCCACTTGTCTTGAAAATGGGACGTGGTCAAGATCAAAAGCAAACTCTAAAGTTCAAAATATGACACAAGAATCATTTTTCAACTTTTTGTCATTTCGCTGCAAACGAGGTAAATTTTTGATCAGTATTTAGCATGAGTTTTTAGCACTCAAAATTCTTAAAATAAATAATAAAGTACTTTTTGATTCTTTGTAACTTGAAATAACATTTATTTTTTTATATATTCATTTCAGATCCATTTCAATACTGTGGACAGAAATGGACAAGTATGACATCTACGATCAACCTGTATCTTTTCACCATCTCCGTACAAGTACATATTTTGGGAGTAGTGGCAACTTTAGTCCGTGTTTTTTTCCTCACTCGCAAAAAAATGAGAAAAGTTCCCTTTTATACAATCTTGGCTGCTCTGTCATTCGCAGACTTTTGTTTTGTCCTGAATCTGCTTGTGACTCAGTCATTAGTGCTATATCGAAGTAACTTTGGGGATGAACGATCTTCCTTTGCAAAACAAATTGAATATCTCATTGGAACTTTTCTTCGGACGGTAAAAAACTCTCAATTTTTATACACCTACTTTCATAAGCATTATAAGTAGAAAAAATATATTTAAATTTAAAATTTATAAAGTAACCAAAATCAAAATGCTAAACATGTGATGTTTCATTTTATTTTTGTAGTTTCTACATATGAGATCCGTCTATTTAACCGTTCTTATTGGATTCTGGCATCTAATGTCTCAGCTCCATTCCCCAAAAAACATGCCCTTTGGTAACGACAAGAAGAAAAATGTGATGACGAGAGCACGCTGGTTGATTTTCTGGATCGTTATGGTTCCAAATCTCCCGCTCTTCATTTATCTCTGTGGTCATCGGATCCAAAGTGTAAACTACGAGTCAAGTTCGAGTCTAGTTCAAAACGAAGATCCGCCCTTTGACACAGAAAACGTTAATATCAACTTGACAATGACAGGAAATTCAACAGTGGCTGAATTTTACTCGGAAAATCCTATTTATGAAATTTGGCGCCCTTTTGAAAACCACACAAATTTTGTTCTTCTCCTTCAAACGTAATACATGAACATATTTTTTGATAACTGAAAAATCTATCAGTATGAATTTTCAAGAAATTTAATTTAATTTTTTTCTCTCCAGATTTTTAGAGAAAATAATTCCGTGTGCATTGATCGCCTTCGTCCTAATTTTTGAACTCGTGCTAATTCTACAGAAGAAGAAAAATACACACACACTGGAATATGCAAACATGAAAAATAGTGTTAGTTCAATTTCAAATTCAAATTCAGATGCTGACACAGAAATCAATTTCAAGTCAAAAGTCAAAGACAAGACAAGACTAGTAAATTCTGGAAAAAAGCTTAGCAAAGTCAATGAACAGACTAAAATACTCATTATGATTCTTTTAATATTTCTTATCATGGAAATTCCGAAAGGGATTTACACCATTCTGCTTAATTTTGGTGGAGATGTTTTAACTGAAGAGTGTCTCAGCGGAATTTCTAATTTTGTTACATTTCTGGAATCATTCAGATGTCTTGTTAATTTGTTACCAGTGTTTTTATGATGAATGTGTGTTGAAATAAAGAAAAATAATATATTTAAAACTTGACACTAGATTTTTTTCTTTACATTTTTTTTACAGAAGTATCTCGTACTTGACTAATTTGAACATTCAGCTTTAAAAGCATGAGCCACTCGTATTAGTTTTCTCACAGATGAAAAACCCAATGACCGCTAGACAAGGATATCCACGCCACTCGTAATTTTTATCAATGATACTGGTGTTTTCCATTGGGTTTCCGGTGAAAATGGCAAGGCATGATTGATCACCACGTGTTGGAGCGAAAATCTTCTGATTTGAATTATCGCGCCAATTTGTATAGTTCATTGTTTGCCCGGTAGATTGCCAGTACCAGAAGGAGTCTATCGAATTCGGATACCTGTTGTATCCACTTGTCCAGTATTTCTCATAGAGGTCACTCACATCGCCTAGGAAATCTTCAAGGAGTTTTTCCTCCTCATCCGTCTCTACGGCAACCAGCTCTCCATTTAAATCTCTACAAGCGTCTCTTCCCTCTTCTCGAGTGGCCTGTGGATTTTAAAGACATGATGACCTTTTAAATTTTTGACAAACAGTAAATTGTATAATATAAAAACTGCACCAAACCGATAATCAATATTAAATAATTGATAAAATAATTACCTCAAATTTTGAAATATAGTAGAAACTCGACTCATTTCCTTTGAAAACATGAAACATGGATTTGACTTGTAATTCCTTATATTTGTCTGCTATGATTTCCAATGGTTTGCAATTTGGGTCTGGGTTCTCACAAATCCAATAGTTTTGGACAGAATTACAGCTTTGAATTGCCCAACAGTGCTTCACGTGCTCAGTATTGTTATTGCCATTGTTATTGTTATTGGAACTTTCGTTGTTTTTCCCTTCCCTCCAAAAACGAAAGGACAGACAGTCTTCATAAACTCCATTGAGTCCCAGTTCACTTAAACACCGATATTTTTTCACACCATCCTTCAGCCACCCACGTGGATGATGATTAGTGTCATTTTTGTACCAGCGGAACAAACTTTCAATGTCCATGTCATCAGCACTGGTCCAGTAGCCTCGTGCTACTTGTTTGTCCATTTCACTGGACCCCAGTTGAACAATGTGTTGAAGGAGTTGTAAATATTCCTCTTCCGTCTCAAAACTGACCAAGTCGAAGCCATAACGATTACATCGCTCCAAAGCGTCATTTCGACTAGTCTAAAGTATGAAAAAAAACTGTAATTATTTTAAGCTGCTCTCTTTCTTGCTTTTTGTTTAATTTTGGAGCTAAATAAATACTGAGCAAAAAGCTTACTGCAACATTGCTGAAATAATAACAGTGGTCCATTTCAATTTCTTGTTCTTGTTGTTTTTGTTCATCTTCACTTTTATCCTGAGCTTCCAATTTCCGTTGAGTGGTTCTAGAACCCAAACACAACAGAATAAAAGGCAAGAGATTCAAAGAGAACAAGTACAAGAATCGTGTCATTACAGAAAATAGAATACTTTCTCTTGTGAACTGTGAATGAACAAGTTGTGAAGTTGTGCTGTTGCTCAGTTCTCGACATCCAGTATCAAAAATCTCAGAGAGGAATAAAATTTGAGAGAGATGCAATTCAGGGTGTCATCAAAAGTGTGTAATTGTGCTGACTACTATGTACTAAGAAGCAAAAGCTTTGGAAGCTGACGCTTCTACGTCTTGGTTTTTTAATGCAGGTAAAATTTTAGACTTTAGACATAAAACATAAAGCACAACACAACCAAATTCTGTTGTCTTCCTTGTCGTTTCAAAAGAAACCATGTCGTAAAAATTGTCTTGCCCTACGAATTTAAATCGAAAAAGAAACCATAAATCTTTGACAATACGCAAGCCGGAAAGGCGCATTTGACTCGGTACTGTAGAACGGGATGCAAATAAATTAGTCTTAGGTGTTTCCATCATACAAATGTCATAAGTCATAAACCATTAATAATGGTCCATTATAAATCATCAAATCATCAAATTTTCATCACATCGCACATATTGATACATGTGTATTTTTGATGTGTAGAATATAAACAACGTAAATGGTACATGCACAACTAATAAATGCAAACTCAAGAGTCAAGATGGAACAAAAATGAATTCTTTTTCCCATTTGGCGTCAAAATGTTATAAAATACACTTTTCAGCATTGACTCAATGATTTGCAAGGAGAAAATTGATGGTGCTGTCCGTGACAATTTTGATGGAGGTCGCGACACACGGTTTGTCCAATATGTAACTCGAGCCTATTTTTATCTGGATGAGATTGAACGACCTCAGCATTTTCCTCTCATAGAGATTCAGTGACTGTTGAAATTGTGAGGATTTGGTGAGCTGAAGAATTTCCTGTGAATTCTCATGAAATTCAGCCAGAGTTCCGATGAGCATCACCAGGAAAAATGTTACAAATAT
>JAQGBH010005439.1:0-14337 GCA_034698265.1 Sminthurinus aureus | reverse complement strand
TACAATTTACAAAGACAAAACATTTCTAATAAAATTCTCATGTACATGAAATAAATTCCATGGTAACAAAAAATTTTTATGTAAATATCATCTCAAATCCTCATATTATTACAACCTAGAACTCATGACTTATGACCAAGTCAAAACTGGAACTAACACAACATGATCTTTCTCTTCTTGGTCTTGTTTCTCTTGAGGAGTTGTCATTGTAGTTTGCTGAATGGAGAGATAAGCAAATAGCAAATAGAGACGAACCATATAAAGTCATGTGCAAACATCAAACATGGATCCAGTCTACAGTCTATAGTCAAGATTCAAGATGTACCTATAAATTACAAATCTTAAGTGTGGAACAAACAAACATGAGATATTTCCACTATCATGCATCAGCATCAGAATCTTCTTCATTCTTCATTCATACACAATTCACAATTCACTAGTAAATAGTAAATAGAGACAATCTCATACCTGTGTGTATATTGTGTATTGTGTTTGAGCGGAGAAGGTTAACTGTTCACTATTCACTCTTGCTTTTACCTTTTACGCCAACAACTTACAACGAGTACTGTTAGTTTGTTTTTGTTCCGCAAAGAATACTATCGTACTATGCTTTTTGATGTTGTGGGTGCATAATGCACAACATAATAATGTATTATGGCTTGTGTATTATGCATTATGCATTATGCAGAATCGAGTAGTACCTTTATCAACCAGTAGAAGTAGTAAACAGCAAGCATCAACATGGAGAGCGAAGAATACTGAAGATGAATAAATACTAAATACAAATTTGTTCGTATTGCTCCAACTCAACACTTTAGACGTTACATTGTATTTTGTATTTTCCTATTCACTTTTTGTTTAAGAGTCGTAACGTATTGCTTCGTCTTGGTTTTGTGTGGAATATGGAATGGTTGTATGTATGAGACAGAAGAAAGTGAAGGGGTATTTGGTATTTTGTATTATTTTGTGATGGCTTGTGAATTACAAATACCAGTAGAATTACCATGCTTCTTCTTATATTTGTTAGTCACACTACATACTACATACTACGGGGATGGAGATTTCTGTGCCTTGGAGAGGGCAATAACTTTTTAGCCTACAACCAGCAACTCCAAACTCAAAATATAGAAAAGTTGCATTGACAATTAATATTATTATTATTATTATTACTACTACTACTAACTACTCTCCTAAAAGTAACACGTTATTATCTAAATATCTTCCATTCATGTTGTATATGGAGAGTGAAGATGAAATTGCATTTTATTTTCTTTCCTTTTAAACCTCACTTGAGACTTGAGACTTGAGGCTAAAAATGCTAAACTGTTAGAGTGTACACTGAATGAAAGGGACAAGAACTTTTTTTACTTATTCTATTCTCACATTCATTTTTTACAGCAAAAAGTTAAAAACAAGTTCCATTTGATTGACTTTGACTCGTAATTCAGTAAAAATAATTATTATTATTATTATACTGTGTAAACAGACTATGACTCTAACTAAAAGGGCAAACTGGTAAACTGTAAATGGTAAATTGTAAATACACTTCTTATTTCTTATGTAACAAAAATATAAAAGACTTTTATTTTCTTTCTGGTTCATTGCTCCTGCCTCTTGCTCTTACTTCTTTACTTCTATATTACTACGCCCTTTCTACCAAGCTGAGGTAGAAAGGTAAAAAAAATGTATAGAAAAAACAACAAATAGCAAATTCCAAATACCATTAAATAATTAAAGCATTCAATCAACTAGTTTATAAAATAAAAAGGGAGAGCATTTCATCTTGTTGATTTGTATTTCAACGTGCACACGGATTATCCAAGTTTTTAACCCTTGGATATCTTTTGTGATCATTCTGTATTCTGTATCGTTTATTCTGTATATTCTGCAAGCGTGTAGAAATTCTGTACAAATTTAGAATAATTGGGGTAAAATACAGAGTAAATAGTAAATAGACTAAGCTTTGGCGGATTTGAACTGCAGCATGCAGCATGAACTCGTGAATGAACACACGAATGAACCACTAAGTATAACGAACGAGTGACTGCATGCAAAATTCCATTGAGGAAAAAAAATCAAGAAAGTGTGAAGCATAACTAAAAACAAAAATAAAAAGACCACGTTTTAGATACTAAATTTTTTAATTTATAACATTTGTAGTTTTTTCCTAAATCCTTAGGGTTTATGGTAAAGTCGAATGTCGAATATCGAATTTACATAGACATGAAAATTTGACACTTTTTACTTTTTTAAAACCGGACGGACAATTGACAATGAGCTTGCTCGAAAAAATTAAGTGATTGTTATTTCCTCTTGCCCGCTGCGGGTTATTTGTGATTTGTGATATCAATGATCATGGTATTTTTTTAATACTACTATTGTATACTATTTAATTTTTAAGCTTCCTCACCTCACACCTTACCTTTCTCCATAGTCTCAGAAAATAATAATAATAAATTTACAATTTACGTCAAGGCGTATGAAACTCGTAAAGTCAAAGTAGAATGAAATTTCCGCGACATAACTGGAACATGTACATGTACATAGAATAATAATGGTTGAAATTAGCCTTTAAAGTGTTGGTTATTGCTTAAAGAACAAAAGACAAAAGACATGTAAAATAACAATCGTAAAGTAGTCTATTTCATATAAACATATACGACATACGACATACGGACTATTGATTATTTACTTATTGTAATTTTTACTACTTAAGATACGAGGATTACAATTGTTCTGACACATAATTTTTTATTCATTATTTAGGTTTTCTTTGGGTTTTGAAGCCCGCTTAAAAATTAAAATTATTTTATTTTTTCAGTCCGACAATGACAACTGCACAAAGTCAAACGTCAAAAGTCGGCCATGTTTTGTTCACGTTCACATTTATATTCATCCTAAACTACACAAAATACTACACAATTTAATATTTAATACAGCAGTACTATTCTGTACTTGTCTAGCCGCTTTTATGAATTTGACATCCGATAATCATTTCATTCTCCTTCACATTACTCATTTGTTCGACAGTAAAAAAGTATTTATAATTCATGCTCAAAAGCATTAAAAATACTCGTCAAATGGGACAAGAGTGTGTGGCAAACACACACAAAAACGCGCTTATAGAAAAACTACAAATATTTTTGTAATGTCAAGACTTGCAATTTTGAGTTTTGAGTAGATGAAATTAATTTTGTAATGCCATTTTTTATAATTGATAGGAAAAAACACAGAATTGCGTTTTATTATTTTATTATGCATCTATATAATATCATTTGCAATCTATAATCTACAAGTCATAAGCCATACAAGGAAGACGAAGAAGTTGAAGAAGAGGAGCAAAAATGGAGAATTGATGCAACATTTTTTTTAAATCAATAGAATTTAGCTTTGCCAATCATATTTAAAACTGTATCATGCATTACACATTACACAGCATAAATTGGTATAAAGTAAAAGTAAATGCGAACTTTTAGACTGATATCAACTATTGAATATTTACTTTAGACCAGCAACCAGCACCAGCAACCAACACCAGTTCAGACCAGTATCAGTACATGTACACAAAACACCAAACTCCAAACACAGAAAACAGAACACAGACAGATATACAAACAGAAATTTGTTTTCATTTCACATTTGCATCTGCCAAACTTACAAAGCAAAGAGGAGTGATGGTGAGTTTTACATGGTGTTTTACACAGATTCTTTTCATAGTTTATCACTTTGATACGAGGATACGAGAGAGTAAAGATCTGTGAAGTGTACATCTATAGATTACATATTATTACATTATCCTCTGTACATTATATTTGAGTCTGGATTCTTTTTGCATGTACAATGTACATCTTTTTGTATCTCCATCTCCATTTTACCATTTTGTAGATACTAGATACTCTGAAAAGTGCTGAGTTGTTCTCTGAGAGTCAAAGTCCTCAAGTGTAAGTTGTAAGTGAAAGTATGTCATGCGGTGACGTTGAACCTTTTTTTTTTTTGCTTTGCCAGTTTTACTTTACTTCACCTCATCAACATCAGAGTACATCCATTCCTTTTAGCGTGGCTTAATCTCTGACTTTGGTTTAGTTTGGATTTGGTTCGGATTATGTATACATTTACGCTTAACATATATGCATGTGGATTGTAGATGGCTTTCCTGTATCTACATCTAAGCATGAGGAAACCCAGTGCCTCAAGCATGTCTCACATGAGTAATAACTAATAAGAAAAAAGAACAATTCGCACATTACTTTAGACTTTAGTCAGGAGTCAGGACTCAAGTCTCATGTGTCAACTCTTTGCTTTTCTTAATATTAATTTCAATTATCCTCCGTCCTCCCACAACTACCTATGAATTACGATTTACGATGCTCAAAACTCTTAAACTCAAAAGCTCAAAGTCAGAGTCATTCACTACATATGGAAAAAGCGAGAGCTTTGTCTCAACTTCATCTCAAGTGCTACTGACTAGTGACTACTGACGTTCAGAAATTGAATGTATAAATAAATACATGAATATTCTGTAGACATCATGGGTCATGAGAAATGCAAATGCACTTTGAGATTTTTGTCATGTATATCCGACCCGAATGCTGAATACCAAATGAGACAAATGATAATGTACAAATTACTTATGATAATTCTCTCTCATATTTATGCTTAAGACGAAACAATTAGCACTCATTTTAACACAGTTTAAGCACAAAAAGAATAATAATAATAATATTATATTGTTTGTATTTGAGTGAAATCAGAGGAGTTCAAAGGAGTTTAGTAGGGCAATTTGACCGTACTTGTTAATTGTTAATTGCCTCGCTAAATTCTAATGAAAAAACAAAAAATGTTAGGAATATTTCCAACAAACTTACAATATTCAACATAAAAGGGATATAAATATTCCGTCGGGAACTGATTTTAAAACCCGTTTCATGCTGCACATTATTTTTTGTTTCGTTGCCCATCGAATAAAAAATTTGATATGGCCAGAAAGAGAGAGAACTTGAAAAGAAGATGAGGATGGGAGAGAGAAAGACATGAAATGCAATGCAATCCAAAATCCAATGACGGGCTCTGTCTGTTACTTGTTCATTTTGTATTTCATATGATGCAATTTTCACACATATTCCTTCTAACTTGGTTTTAAACGTGAAAGTTTTGTATTTCGTACATTGACTCTCTTTTAAAACGTGGACTAGTGAATATCTCTAATTTGAACAACAGCTACTGTTGGCTATTATTATTGCATTGGAGATGGAGAAACAGATGAATGAGTGACACTGCAACAAATTCGCAACAATACCCACTGCACTCCAATTCAAATGAAAATGGGTTTCTAAAGTATAAAGTATAAAATACAAAATGCAAAACGGCAGGCTGCTACTCCAAGCTCTAAACTTTTTTCATATCGAAGGCGTAAAGAGCTAAATTATTCATCATTTCGTATTCAGTATTCAGTCACACTTTGTTCAATGTTCAATGTTCAACAAAACATGTGGAGTGTGGACTGTGGACGTTTAAAAAACAAGTGCTTTCGGGGGTACTTTCCAATTTGGGATTTGAATGCCAATTTCATTCCATTCCATTTATATTAAATATCAGATACATTTACCATGTACAATGTACATTTTACAATATATTACGACCATTTTTGTACATATGTTTACCATTATTTTTATTTTTATTCCATTTTATTATATTGCATTAGGTATTGTTCTCGGCCACTCAACTCTGTACATTTCCCAGTCTATTTTAGATGTACAATGTACATATTTGTACAGTCAACAGTGCCTTATGGTTCTGCTCGTTTTATGATCTTCTATTCTTACTTCTTATTATGATTTTGCATATGTATTCTGCATTTAGCATGTAGATTGTAGATTCTAGGTAGGGAAAAAAAGAAAAAGTTTTACATAGAGTTTATAGAAACGGAGACAAACTCCAAACTCTGTACAAGAATAAAACTAGAACCATAATCATAACTATTGACAGTATTTGTTCTCAGCTTGCAGTTTGCAGTACTTTCCACCATGTGGCACACTCATCTCTTCTTTTATTACTGTTTACTGTACAATTCATGTAGGTACTTTTAATTTGATTACAATCAACTCCTTGAATCAAGTTTCCTCTTCCTCCTTTTCTTGCTACCATTTCATACAAAGATATTATAAATAATTATAAACACTAATTACTAATTACTAATTCCCACTTCCAATCCAATAATACAATGCAGCACAATAATAATAATTGATTTTATTCATATCACGAATAAAAAATCCGTTTTATATAAAAAATAAATAAAACGTGCTTGTTCCTTCTTGTTCATTTTAAATGAAGAAATGGAAGAGTCAAAAACAGCATAAAAACAAAAGTTTTTAGCTTATTTGGAGATCAAAATGATTCATTATGGATTATGGACAATTAATAAAATTGATAAAGAGATAGATGAATTTTTGGTTTTTGGACTATCGAGCGTGGAGTGTAAAGGATTAAAAAGGCAAAAACGGTTGTGAAAATCTACTTCCGTTCCTCTCTAGTCTCTATTTATATTTAAAACGGTAAAAATGTACCATGTGTAATAAGTAATAATAATAGTCTGCATCAAGGGTTATATTTGTATTTGTATTTCTAGTTGTGTTATTTTTATGTTATTATAGTTTGACAAACTAGTGGATGTAAGCACCGTTAGATTGTACAATCTACAATCTACCATGCTCTGTTCATTTAGAATGTTCTTCTTCCTCTCTCGTTCTTTCTCTGCCTCTCCTCTCGATGTACCCATTGAATTCTGACGAAATGATAGTACAAACACCAAATAGTAACAACTGGGAATTGGAAATTCAATGTTGAGGGTGAGGACGACAATTATCATTATTACATGATCATACGGATGATGATGATGATAATGGTGATGACGATAGAGTGTGTGATTTGTATGTGCAAGTGTATGTGTATGTGTATGTGAGCTCACTCTGTAAAAATTCCCGTGTATCCGCCTTCAAATTCTTGAAGGTAGGTCAAATATCTTTCTTTTTATTTCCTTCAAGTGCGACGTAGACTGTAGAAGAGTTGCTCAATAATGCCGTTGTATTATATATCAATCATTTGTACCAGAACCAGAACCAACATCAACACCAGTACCAGCCCTTGTATAATAAAACTAAAATGAACCAAGAAAGAACTAACCTTCTTTCCACGAATACACTTTGAACCATTTTTAAGGAAGAGCTACGCATAATAATAATAATATAACAGTAGTACAAATATCTAGCTGGACGGTTTTCTTTGGAGTTTGGAGTTTGGAGAAATCTCAGTTTTCAATATCCAATTCTCAATTCTGAATACTCAAGATTCGAGATTCAATGCACATGCACATGAGATGGTGATAAAGATTATGACGATGGGGTTTGCCAAGAGACCGAGAGTAATTATCATGAGCACTTGACCTACCTTTTGCATTATGACCCTAACCCTTTCGTTTCAACTCCATGTTCCTGTTACTCCTATGCATATAAATCAAAGGGGTGTTACACATTCTTCCAGTACTTGTTGTGTATTTAGTATTTAATATTTGAGGATACACAATAGTCAATAGTAGAATTATGTCGACAGTTGATAGTGAAAACTACTACTCTTTCTTTCATTATTTATTCTCTCTCTCTCTCTCTCTCTCTCTCTCTGTCAGGGTCTTATTGTCGACCCTGATTTTTATATAGATCCAAATATGTAGATACTTGATAGATAGATGGATAAAAGATAGATTATCGAAGGGTTCCATAGTCTATACTACTACCGGGAACCCTGACGATGAGAGCAATATATCAATTTCAAGAGTAAGAGTAAGAGTAACCCAAAAAAAAACTTTATATTCTTTCCGCTCTTTGTCATCCGATCATCAAAGTTGTCTTTACACATGGAACACAGATCCAGAAGATATGAATACAAATACAGATATAAATACAGATATAGGCGGATGACCGTTTTGTAGGTTAAGTTCTTTTCCGTTTCAAGCATTCTATTTCATTCAGAGTCGAGACTCGAGACTTGAGAATCGAGACTTGAGAAAGAGGAGAGTGTTGAGAATAAGGAGAACGGAGAAGAGAGAAAGAAAGAAAGAGGCTGTGATTGAGCATTAGCAGGAGGTCCTGAGTTGTTGAAATTTTAACACACAGACACTCAGAAATCTAGGTCGACTTGTCCCGTTATCCAGATCCAGTCAGTGCAGTGAGTGAGTCACTCTGTTCATATTTCATACGTGTACAAAGTAGATGATACTAGATACACAGAGAATCATCAAGAAAGATAGACACACAGTAATTTAACAGCGCGTAACAGCTAGAACTAACTGTGAGTTGGGAGAGTCAATTCTATATTTGGAGAAGATAACTTACAATTATTCTATGTGTGATGTGTGTACTGTGTACTCAAAGTCCAATATGAATAATGAATACACAGCCTATGTCTCTACAAATTACAAATCTAAAATATATATAATATAAATTTGTGTAAGTCAACTTACACTTGTATAAATTAGTACACTAAAGTATTTTTACTCTCCATTTCATATAAATCACCTCTGTCGCATTTCCTACTTCTCCGAGACATTAACACACAGCACAAAACAAATGATCTTACTACAGTCTCAATATTTTGAAATATGTGTATGTACAAAATACACCTAGAAAAACACGTCTCCTTTCTATTTCTCTTCAGCTATTTGTGCTAAGACCAAATTTTCCACTGGTCTTCTCCGAATTCAATAAACAATAAACTAGATTCAAACCCCTCATAATTAAAAAACTAGGACAAATTCCTTAAAAGTTTCCATAAAAAAGGAATGGGAAATTATAAAACGTACGAGGTTCAGTATTGTAAAAAGAAAAAAAAACTAGGAAGGAATTTTATGACAATTTTTAATATGAGCTGAACTCTAAACTTCCTATTGACCAATAAATTTACAAGTATTTCTTCCTCCGATGTATCTTTTAACTTCTAACACCTGCAATCTACAAGATACGAGATAGATCAATAATTATTATTATTAATTTTCCGTTTTATCTCTACAAGTTTTTCTACGACTCTGTTCATGATGACATCATATCAACAGGATGAACTAAACTGTAATTTATAAACAATGCACAATGTGTAATCTACTATGCAAATCCTCGAGAGATGTATCTACGTGAAACGATAATAAATATTAGGTCAGGAAATACACATATATTCGACATTCGACATAGGAATTAATATGTGCACGCATATACCATAATATTCGATATACTAAATGTTCCTGTTCTTAAAATTGAGAGAGTGAGACATTACCCTGTCTGGATGCGTATTCTGCCAAGTTTCTAAGTGAACCGCGGTGCGTTCATGCTCGTTGAACTATTTGAAACTATTTCGTCCTCATTTTCCCTTTCCTTTAACTGTTAACTCCACAGATACCGTGTAAATAAAAAACAAGAGATCATCCACATCCACAAAATACATAATCCAGGTGCAACAAGTCATCTGTCATGTATACATATACAATACACTAGCATCTTCAGGATACTTTAGACTATCAATATTCTTAGCAGAAAAATGTATGGAGGTATAGGAAGCGTTAGAAATTTTATTGAACAAGATACCAATTAGATAATGCATTTTTAAAACGTTTAATGTTTGAAACAAGAGATACAGCTGTAAAAAGGCACTTTGAAGGTATACTAATTAATAAACAGTTCATCCCATTATGTATAATTAAATATTATATAAACATCCAGCTTGATCATCTTGCTCTGCAAAACGAGAACCGTCAACGGAGGTGATGTTTACTGATTAATTGATTATTATTTGCTACGTACATAATACAGAAATAACGGATAGAAGATTGTCTAATACCTATAGTCTATAGTTCTCATGTGGTCTACGGTATACAGTATACGGTGCATGTGATATATCTGTGATTGCGAAAGAACAAGTCTGGACTTTACTTACGAATAATAATACTGTTGTTGTTGTGGTTGATTCTGATGCTGATATTGATGTGGTTGTGCCGACCTATGCCAGCACATTTTATTAAAACCCCCAAAGTTATTCTTCAAAGACTTTGTCCACTAGTCATGATCCATTTCATGTTGAATGTTGATATTTGATATACGCAGTGGCTAACTCTTCTCCTTCCTGCTCCTCTCTCTGTCTCTCTTGCTTACATTTATTTACACACTGCACTGCACTGCTGATGTACACAAAATCCATTTTCAACATCATCTGCAAATAAATGCCAGAAAATATACAACATCAAATTTTTATCCTCCATGTATGTATTTTAGAATCAGAATTTCCAACTCTCAATTCTCGAATATTCTCTCGTTTCCAATTTCTGTGTACACTGTCGTAATATTTATCATGAACCTTATTCAATATTTGTACATTGTACATGTAATAAGTTGTATAAAGTATAAAATATAAAATGTACGAGTATATAATAATAATAATAATATTTTATTATTATTAGGATTAAACGAATAAAAACTTTATCATCTCCTGTTTGCAATTTTTACGTATGCATGCATAATTAAATATACAGATGGATAATAATTTTGAGATACTGAGAAGCCGTTTATCTCAAATGTAGGTTATCCATGATAGAAATTAGAAATGTTGCGAAATATCTGTTGATGTGAACGTACTGGAAGTAAACTATTCCTACTACTTGTACAAGCACTAATAATAATAATGATAAAATATAGATGCAAAGGAAGAGAAATTGAATAAGGAAGAAGACAAACAAGCAGACAGAGTTCATTTCATCAAACAAATCACTCGTTGATCAACACTTGAATCAATCTATGAAGCATGAACTACGTATAACGTATATGTATCATCATTCCATGTTTGTGGTATTATGGTATAGGATGTAGGATGTAGCAATTAGAAGTATCATGTAATGTATGTATATGTAATTTTTTTTTACATAATATTTCATTTTTCCGTTTCGGTTTTTTTTTGGTTTCAGATCCATTTTGTGGGAATTTCGTTGGAACAAGTTTTCCGCAACTTGACAAAAGGTAATATTTTACTTTTACTTACACATTATGTATCATAATCATAGTCATAGTCATGAATTATAAACTATGAATAACTTTCTTCATACTTGATACAAAACGCATAAATCCTAGAACCTACAACTTTATTCTACTTTATTATACGCCAGAGCTAAAAACTAGGAGCAATAAATAAATAAGAAAAGAATATTTTTCCTTATTAGTTGTTACAAATAATATAGATATTAATAGGGAGAAAAGTCAATGATCCACGATCCATAGGGTTTCTCCGTCGATCATCTGCATTATGTCTCAAAACTCTGTACTATTTTACATGTTTTACTATTTTATATTTTGGCTTTCATCATTCCAAAAAGTTTATTCCATTTACTGGGGAAAATTATAGAGAATGGAATGACCTGACTTGATACATGTCAAATTTACATGCAAAAGTTGTTTATTAGTTGTTTATTACATTTTATATTACAATACATCTAATTTATCTATATCTCATACATGTCTCTATTTTAAAAACCACAAAGCCAATGGATGAATTGATAGATATTAACTATTAACAGTTGCTAACACAAGTCATGTAACCACAACTTCTGGAATAACATTCTACATAATTCACATTTCATACTGCACTTTATAAACTGTAGATGTAGCAGCGTTAGTGGCAATCGTCGTGTTCTATGTTCTATTTGATTGATTGGAATTGGAAAGAAGGTTATCAACCTTCCTTAGGTTAGTTCAGGTAGGTAATCAAATAAATATCCGAGTTGTATACATACTACATACTACATACTACATACTACATACAGTTAGAGTTGTCTTTATCTCCTTGTACTTACATTAATCTATATTGATATAATAATATATAGTTATGCAGTTATTTGGATATGATATACGAGCAATATTTGTAGATGTACAATGTACGATGCATGTATATATACATGTATGTCTATGTGTATATGATATATGTGTACATACTACATACACGCACACATATTGATTTTTTTTAGAAAATGGGTTATGGAATTGGGACAACGAACTCACTAAGCCTTCAACTTAAACATGATTATGTATACATTGTACATACGTGCATTATCCAGTAGCCGTAGTTGTATTTCTAGTTGTAGTCGTCGTCTGCTACTATCCAAATACCAAATACCAAATATCCAACCCATAACCCATTCATAGTTCATATCGTACACCCGTTATCTTCTACTTGTACTACACTATACTCTCTATACTCTATATTCTCTAGTCAGACATGCATGTACTCATTCAATATGCATAGACCGTAGACTGCGTACATAAATAAACACTTTTCCTTTCATTTTCCATCTAAAATCTAAATATTCTCATGTACCTACATTGTACATTGTACATGGAATATGGAATCTGTTACAAATTTTACTGGACATGAGTTTATACAATGTTACATTTCTTCTTCTTCTCCTTCGTCTTTTTATTATTATTATTATTATTGATGTATAATTTCCTTCCTGTTTCTACTTTCTACATCAATCTTGATTCTTAATAATCCGTAACAGAAACATCAATCATAGTTTTTCAAACAAATTTTTCTACAACCTATTTATTTATTTTTGGAAAATGATGCATAATACGGCATAAGTTATAAGTTATACACTATATCATAATATGTTAGCATTGTTAAACTTGCCGTGGTAAGAGATGATTTGTGTTGATGAAAATCTACAATTTGTTAATTTATTTATGTTTTTAAATGTCAAGTATCAAGTATCAAGTGTCAAGTGCTATGTAGAAATAAAAATAATATTAATATTACAGCAGTACATTTTCAAAATACATTAGCTTATTATATAGGCCAAGTTATAGCTCAAGACTCAAGATTCGAGAGTCGAGAGTCGAGACAAGGGTTTTGCTACATTCTCCGTATGTATGTTATATTATCTATGCTATGGGTAATGTAATGTAGTGTGCATGTAAGACGATTGTATAAAACATTATGCAACATCACTTACTCGTCTTCTGGTCTAAACTCTTAACTGAGCACTGAGCAAGTACCTCGCTAAAACTAAATACTAAATACCAAAATGGGACTTTTTCATTGGCATTTTTCATCAAGTCAAGTATCAAGTCAACTCAAATCAAATCAAGTTGGTAGTCGATATACTTAAATACATATAGCAAGAAATGAAAATCTATAAGAGGATGCAAGTCGACTCTCATGCAAAAGATATAATATATTATGTATATTGTACACGACATATTTTTCTATCTAGTGTCTAGTGTGAGCATTGAGTATAATAGAGAGAGGTCTGTCGACTGTCGACTCACCATCATATCATCACAGCCATTATCTTAATAGTATTTATTGTCTATATAGGTGAAAAAAATTGTGTGATAGTGGAGTTCTAATGTGTGTTGGTTGTTTCAAGTCTGCTATTGAATACTGAATACTGAATACACATCTGAGGAGAACAGTGAGCAGTGACAGATTTGGTGATCAAAGACTTCAGCAAACAAAGTACACACACATATATAAATATATGTATAATATTTATACAGCACTTTTTGTGTGAGTGTGTTGTGTGCATATTGTATATCTATGTAGACAACTGCAGCTGCATGCAGTCATATATTATAGACAGATAAAGATACATGTACAATCTATATGTATATATGTATGTTGCATGTGTATTTATGTAGAGTGTAGAGTTACGTTGGTCCATTATGTTGTTACATGTTGGATAGAAATGGAAATCCATGTACATATTTTCTGACCCAGTTTCATTGAGAGTTCATTCCCCTTAGAATAGAATAGAACAGAACATTACTACATATACTTGTAACTATGTACATTGTATATGCATATGTGCATATGTGCTAGAAACACAGACTATTGGTACGATACGCCATGTTCCTAGAATAGCACAGAATTAAAGTGAAGTGGTATCGAGTATGGAATAGAATAGAATGTCAGGATAAGTTCAAGCTTACAATAATCATAAGTATGAGACATGAATCCTGTACACTGTACAATGTACATTATACATGTAGAAAAATGTAAATTGTAAATGTTTAAGTTTAAATGCCTCTCTTTCACTCTCTCTCTCTCTCTCTCTCTCTGTATGTAGTCTATAATGCTACACTCTACACTACATGCGTGCTGTTGGCTCTTGCTTGTTGTGCTGACGAGAGAATTGAGATTGCGAATTCAAATTCTTTCTCTGCACGATACTGAATTGAACAGCAACTCAACTTGACTAAACTCCATTATGTATCATGTTTTATAGTTTGTATTTTGTATAGTGTATCGCTAATG